>QDEB01117576.1:0-10094 GCA_004193795.1 Asbolus verrucosus | reverse complement strand
ACCATTGATTATTGAAGATAGGTAAATGTTATTCTCATTAAATTACAGGTGATATTTTAAATCAATTAGAATTTTTTCTCACAATTATTAAAATTAATTACGACGAGAATTATAACTGGTTCTCCAGTTTGAAGTTGTTGGAGCCAAGTTACTTACTCCATCACGTCTGCGCCATGACAACTCATCATTTTGGCTTCTTCGTTTTTGTTTGATGGTTGCTGAATCATAGATGGACGCCCTTTGCTTCCCGCCTGAATAAATGCCAGCCCTTGTTTGTTCATCAGTTTTGTATTTTATAATTTTATTGGCCGGTTTTATACCCGTTCTCTCCAGATACTCTAAAGTGTTAATAACATCATCAACATCATTGTAATCTTTAGTGTAAATCATTATGGCATATGTGAGATTTGTTGGATCGGTTGTTGAGACTTTTGAATTCCAAAGATGACCTTCCATTATAGCTTCTTTTATTTTTTTCCACACCTGATTCACTTCTGCTTGTGATAAAAACAACATCCATTTGCCAACTTTTGAGGGTGGTACCAACATGTCATCATATTTGCTATTCATAGCATACAGCCATCTTGATTCTGCTTGTAAAACATCTGTGGGGTTATGAGCTGAGTTATAACCATCCACTGCTTCTTTTTTTTCGATATCGTAATAAAAAACATAGGCATCATTAACTTCATCTTCAGCCATCTGTAACATTTAATTTGACATGATAAAAATGTATATTATTTGCATAAAAATAAAATGATTTCTGTCGTAATTAATGAACATGTACCTTTCTCAAAATTTTCAAAAGTTTTCACTAATTCGTACCAATTCACGAAAATCCTAACCTAATATCTTGATAATTATTAAAAATAGATTTCCGAGGTCTCAAATGAAAATTCAGAGCGTTCTGTCAACCAATCGACATACACGTGACTATCATCACAATTATGATTAATATGCGCTACCCCACTCCAAAAGGTTTACAAAATGGAAAAAAAATAATTGTAATTCCCCCACATAACTTTTAAAATTTTGAAAACTCATGGTCACCAACCTTTGCACAAATTAGTGCCAAATCTATAGTTCAAATGTTGCAATAGCATACTGACAAAATTTGTTTTTGGTAATTTTTCGATATTTGGTAACAAAAAACTGTTACTGTAACCGATAAAACTGCAGTTACAATATTCGGTAACGCACCCAACGCACCCCTGGATTAAACAATCATTTCATTATGTAGCATAAAGTGAGGTTATGTTATCAAACACCATCATGGACTCCGCCAAAAGTAATCCAGTTTCAAATGTGAGTAAAATAAGAAAATGTGCCGGCAAGGAGACCCTTCAGAGAATGAATTATCTGTATCAGGTATGAATTTCCACTCGTTGGTTAGACTGTGCTAAAAAATATTTTAAGGCATGCAATGCAGTGGCAACTGAAAATGAATCGAGCAATGCAGCGTCTGTAATGTACAGCAATCTCTTGATTGCGGTGTCAAAAAAGGCGGTTCAAAGAATGTAAGTAATTACGAAATTTTATCATTAAATCGGTCTGTACATGAATTCATTGAAGGGATATAAATATCAAACGGACAATTTGTAAGGGTTGTCGCTCTCTCCTATTGGCAGGCCTTACATGTAAAGTCAGAATAAAGAAAAAGCGGGCCATTTGGACCTGCATCAAATGCCGCACAACAAAAACTTTCATGTTGAAAAATAAAAATTACACACCTTGGACTCTCCAAGATGAAAGTATCGTAGAATTATTGGATTATAAACAAAATGTGTGCTTATTATAAATATTAATTTATTAATAAACTTACAGAAAACGAATCTTATAGTCTAAATTATTAAATTACAACTTAATAAGTGGCTAAATAAATATTTGTTCATTTGCTAAACTGTCAGAGAATGGACTGACAATTTCTTTGGTGGCGAAATAAAAAATTAGACCGAAAGTGATTGAAATCGGAAGAGCTGGCAATGCCTTCTTGAATATTGCCAATAACAACAACGTGAGACAGAGACCCTGAAAAATGACGCAAATGAGACCAAATTTTCCACATACTCGTAAAGCATACAATAAGAATGGCAACGAAACAGGCAAAAGTGGTGTTCCAATCCCCATACGACGATGCCTTACCAACCAAAACGCTGTAAAAAATAAAATCCCCCAAACCTAACTTTACACCTCCTAAAAAAAATAAACAAGTTATAGAAAACTTGAAGCAGTACTCTATTTACGTTCTTCTTCCTCTTGGTGTATTTGGGTTCGAGGAGCCCCTCGAGGAACATCATGGACTTCCAATTGTCTTTGAGCAACTCTTGTGGAATGATTATCGACCCAGTCTTGCGTAAAACCGTGTTCTTCACCTGAATCGACTGAGGAACGGGACGTCGCAACTGTCGATGGAGTCTCATCACGAGTGGCCATACTTGTATATGCATACATGTATGTTGCTAAAATTTAGGTTAATTACACCCTTGAATATAGAATATTGGAACTTACATGAGTAGATTAGGGCGGGAAAAATCTGTTCGTTTCTTTCCTGAGCGGTTTCCACCAAAATTCTCAAAGGACCCTTAGGCATTAATACCGCAATTAAATCTGCAATCCGAAGTTTGTTTCATTTTTTTATATTAAATAACCCACTTTACCCCAAACAGAAATAACAGCTAGAACAGCCCACGTTGTCCATTCTGGCAGGTATTTTATGAAAACTAAAGCCATTAGAGCAGCAACAAAAATTAAATAAGCTTGTTGAAGAATCAGAGGGCCTTGCCAATGAATGCACACCATTCCCATAACACCAAAATTCCACATTATCAGTACAATTGTCGGATAATCCATTGGGACGTTGTAAGCTTTTAGAATTTGCCTTAAGAATGAAACTGTTAGAAAATTTGAATAATTGTTTCACCATTTCTTACTCCAAATAGAGGTACGAGAACACTGTTAACAACATTAAGGATGACAAGATTAACCACACATGAATTGTTTTGTAACAACGATATTTGTACAAAACAATTAACAATATAGTCATTACTACAATAACAGCCATCAGAATTAACGAATTCGCAATCGCATTCCAAGCCTTGGTGCTGGTTTCTTTGCTTTCCTCATGGAATGGAGTGTAAACCCTAAAATCACCGTAACGGTAGCAGTCGCATTAACATTCAACTTGTTACCTACAAATACATATCTTTGATGGTATAGAAATTTACAGCACTTATAGTGGCCACCACAACCACCATGCACAGTGATACAGGGGCAAATAACTTAATAACGTGTTTGGCCCCATATTTCAACTCCTCCTCTTCATCTCTTATTTCGGCAACGTTTTGGTAGTCACTCGCGGAACTTCTGCGAGCGCTTCCCTCCACAACGTGGGCTTCAGGAACATTGTCGGCTTCGCTTGGAACTCTACGAGATCTCCGTTTACGCGAACCTTCAGGTCCTACCCTAGAATCTCCAGTTAACGAATTACCACTGCCGTTCGTCTCCACATGTCCGTCCATCAGTCTCGTTTTCTCGGACACCGACTCAAACTCGCTTTCACTCTCAGACATACAATTTTGGCGAGAAATTGACGGGTTAACTCAACAAAAAAAAGAAAATTTAGAAAGTTTTGACAGGTGTCGGCTGTCAACCGATGTTCGTAGAGGACGGGATGAGTCAGACTGATGCAGTGGTGCCAACGTAGTCACCATCTAAATTTTTAATTTTTTGGAAACTACTGCATTTTGATCGAAAATTCTCACTCCAATGTACACGTTTTTCATTTTTATAGTAACACAAGGTTCAATTTTTGGATCAAATAAATTTATTTAGATTTTATAGCTGAATAAGTTGGTTACATTATCACAACATACTCAAGAAATAAAAACCCTAGGTTACTACAAAGAACAGATCCGGACTGACAACAGATTTACATTAAATACTTTACATTAGAATATAATTTTTAGTAAATACAGTATTATTAATCATTTTTGTTTCCCATTCATTTGGGAATTTGTATTAAAAGATTAAATTAACCTCTAGTAATTTGCGCATGTATATTTCTCCGCAATTCAATTTAAATACAATATTTTGGGTAGAATTACTAAAAAAGTGAATGTCTTCTGGGATTACAGTTTTAACGTAAATAAAACCGCTGATTAAAGATGCTTCCATGATTCTCAGTTATTGCAAAAAAATCTAGAAATTAGCTGAAAATTATTGACACTTGATAATTTATTTCGATTTGTCAAAAGACAGTTCGCAGCTTGTGCCATGTCCAATGAAGATATCTTATCGAATTTGGAACTCGCAGTTCAGGAAGTAGAAGGAGAAGATGAGGAACCAAAACTAGAGGCCTACAAACCTTACAAAATTTTTCTGAATAATGTGGATAGCTATCATTCAAGATACATATCAGCCGTAAGAAACGCAAAGATTATCTGAAAATATAATTTATAAAATTTTTAGTTTATTACCGATCAAGTCTATGGACTTTCGAAATTAATTAAAGGTGGTGGTGGTGGTGAAGAAGAGGCTGGAGGTGAAAGCGAAGAAATTCCTGCGGCGGAACCAGCAATTCAAAATATTCCCACCGATAAATATGAAGTTATTGGTACTTTAAGTGCGAATTATTCAGAAAAATCTGAAGATATTCAATACACAGTTGATGAAATGGACGGAAACTTTCGAGAAGAAATCTTAAAGTGTGGTTTCATAATTTATGACATAACTAAACGTCCTGCTGAAATAGCCAAAGCACTCAAAACTTTGGCAATTATTGCGGAACAGCTGGAAGAAATTAAGAAAATTGGACCGAAGACGTACGAGAACTTCAGCGAAATAAAAACTTTTATTTTGATATCAACAGTAATGACATGGGCTTTAACCAAACCTTTGGATCCTGTACGTTCCCCAAAGAAATACTAAAATTTTCCAAAAATCTGTATTTTGCTGTTTAGGATGATCCAGATCTCCCCTTTTCTGAGGTTGACTATAGAAAAAGAAGGCCTCATCCTAATTATAAAGAACACTATGCTTGTGAAAAAGAAGTGATAAAAATTGGACAAAAGGTAACTGTAACTATTTATGGTTGTAACCCTAAATACATATTTTATTCATCAGTATAAAGACAAGCTGAAAACCTACGTTGTGTGTTGTGGCATCACCTACGGTGAAGAAGAAGACGATTTAGAATTTTTCTTCAAAATGGCTTGGTACAACGAAGTTCTTCCAATTTTTGACAGCGGTAACAACACAATTCCGTTTATTCATGTCAGGGATTTACCTAAGTACTGTACTTAGTTCTTAAGTCGATACTGCCTCTAATGAACAGCGTTCGTTTGATAGAGCTTTGCATGGGTTGATGGAAAACACACCTCCTAAACCCCAATACATTCTGGCGGTGGAGCAAACACCTTCGACGCTAAAACAATTCATAAGGAGCCTTAGCAAAGCGTTGTCAGATGGAAAAACTACTAATGTGATTGCTGAAGAAGCCTTCCTTTATAAAAATATGACTGTACCTATTTCACATGGTTCTTATAAAAAATTAATCACAAATTTATTGTAGCAAACGATTTTTGAAAGGTGTACAATTAATCTTAATATGGAGCCGGTTTTTCTCGTTGAAAACCTCCAAATCGAATGGCAAAGTGAGATGAATTTGCCAGAAAATATGAATCAAATAGTAAACGAGTTCAAGAAAAGGAGAAATTTGAGGCCTGTTAAAATAGTTCTCCATGGACCACCAGGTTCTGGCAAAACTCAACTGGCAAAAAAATTATGCGAATATTATAACAGTAAATATGTTTCAACCACAACAATGTTGGATGATTTCATAAAGATTTGGGCAAGAATGTTAAATCCTCATAAATTATTTAATTTCTGGTCAACATTATTTTTGTAGCGAGAAAGTTTGATTAAACCTGAACAACCGAAATTAGAAGAAACTGAAGCTCTCGGCGAAGAAGAGATCGTGGATGAAATGGAAGAGGAAGAAGATCCAGCACAGATTTTAGAACAAATAAGAGAAACTGAAACTCTTATGGAAGGGGGAGTTGAAAAAATGCCCGATGATTATATTATTGGCTTACTAAAAACATATTTAGGAAAAAATTTCTGTCAAAACCGCGGTTATGTTCTGGATGACTACCCAAGAATTACGGAACAAGTTTGGTGGTCTTTCAGTAAAATGACACGTTTTCCTTTTTGCTGTTTTAGGCCAAAGAACTATTTGGTCAGGCTCAAAACATGGCAGGAGAAGAAGAGGCAGCAGAAGTTACAGAACCTGATAGAATTCTACCAGATCTTGTGGTCAGTCTCATGGCAAGTGACGACTTCGTCTGCCAGCGAATTATGAAATTGCAAGAGGAAGACATTAAAGTATTTAAAACAATTTAAAGGTTACCCAAGCCATGACTTTTCTATTACAGGATACGCCATCTCAAGAAGACAATATGTTAGAAAGACTTGAAAAATTTAGAGAAAACAATACGGAAGATAACACTGTTCTCAACTACTTCGACGAACTTGAAATCGATATACTTCTTCTTGAAGTGAAAGACGACGAAAACGAGGAAGAATTTGCTGTTATAGCAAACAAACTGGGAATGCCATCTACTTTTGGTTTAAGCTCAGAAGAAGAGGAAGAACTTCGTAGGATTGAAGAAGAAGAGCGACGATTAGATTTAGAAAAACAACAATTGAACACGCAATTGCTAATTGAACAAGCGGAAAAAGAACGTAAAGACAAGATAGAATCTTGGGCGGAAACGCTAGAAAGACTGCAGTTAGAAGAAGAGAAAATCTTAGTGGCTCAAAGTGAGCCTTTGAGGCATTATTTGATGAAATACGTCTTCCCTACTCTTACTAAAGGCTTGATTGAGGTGGCCAAGTTGAAACCTGATGATCCTGTCGATTTTCTTGCGGAATATTTGTTTAAAGAAAATCCGGAAGGGAAGATGTTCGATCCGTCTTATAACGCAGAATGTGAGGATCTTTACCAAGAGTTTAGAGGTTACATTGAGAAGATTATTGATGAACACGAGGAGTTTAGTAAATGAAACAACGTTATTGAATAATACATTTTTATTTTATAATTTGAAATCATCTACTCTATACATTATTATTAGAATACATGTTTATGCATTAATATAAATAATTTATTACTATCATCGATCTGAATGCCAAATGACTAAAAAGCTTGTCTATTTGCTAATAAGACAATAAATAAAAAATCAGCGTCTGAAGTCACTTCACCAATACGCTTTGAGCATTTTGATGACGTAACGTTTCATCATTTCTTAATAATTAAATATCACTCGTCCATCTTAACACTATCAAAAAACTAGCACTAAAACTAAATTACTGTACACAATTAAAAAAATTTAAGTTTTGTTTTAAATAATGGAAGATGTCAGGACAAAAATATTCACACCCCATCGGGAACAATTTAGATATGACTAATCACAGTGATTGCGTTTCAACTACTAAAAAGGCTACGCGCCTTCAGGCTTCCGCTCTTTTGTTCCCTCTAACAATTGTATATAAACTGTACCAAACTTGAACAAAAACAATCCTTCCGAACTCACCCTCTTCTTTTTCAAAATGAACTGTTTTGATAGATCGGGACAATGACAATAAAAACTAACCGACTGGGTAAGTTCCTTGTGTGCATACCAACAATATATACAGTTACAGGGACAATCTTATGTACAATGTGGACTCAACAATTTCAAATCTTCCAAAAACACATCACATGTAGTAGTATTTTGAATATGAATACTTGGTACAAGTTACAAACTAGGGCTAAGTAGTAAGCGCCGGCAATTAGCACCACACCTTGAGAAAACCCGATCGCCGGAACGGCGTTATCAGTAATCATCCCGGATTTGAGTTTTTTTTCTTGGTTGGACAGATAAAAATAGCTGAGTGCGGGATTCAATCCAGGAAGTGTGCGAATTTTGTGCTTTACTATAACTACAGACAGTTTTACAAAGAGCTAAACGTGGTTACTAAGCTTAACAGTGTTGGAAATGAGCATAAGTAGGAACGTAATTCATTGCATATTATTATCGCTAAATTAATCTCAGAAGTCGACAGATACACTAAACGGTTAGCTCTACTGGATGCAGCGTAGAACCGGCCATCTGACTTTTTTTTTTTAATTTTAACTATGACATTATAATGATGTTATAGTAATACTTGTAAACTAGATAACACTAAGCCATAACATCGAGAATTGATAGAAGAGTATAAAAGGCGACTTGTGTCCCACTCCCCTTAGGACTTGAGGAGTTTGTTGGCACGCTGGTTTGCCACTGCAATGCGCGTTTCGTTGCTCTCACCCTAACCAACAAACATATAACCAGTGTGCCCCATCACAAAAAATAACTACGCCCAACCTGATCCGTTCCCGCCCCATGAAAAGAAAAATCGAAAAAAAAAAAATGAAAGTCTAAACAACAAAGACCTGCAGGTTATTGTCACAATTTGTAATTACAGAATAATATCGAATGACGGTGGAACAATTGGAACGGATCAGGTTTGCAATCAAAGTCTGTAATAATATTAGTGTTTTTGTGTTGTGTGTCTACTTGAGAAGATCGTGGGCACGTTGGTTGGCCACCTCTATCCTTGTTGCATTGGACCCGCCCTGAACCGGACCATCGTTAAGTAGGTATGTACGAGTAGATGTAGTGTCGTGGAGTGAACGGCAATGTAAACAAACAACACCCAGATTATTAAAAGTCAAGCAAAATTAGTGGAATCATTCATCAGTAATGCTAGCGCGAAGCGTCATAAATTCAAACTTATAACGCTTCCGTTTTGAACGGTAGAAGCTTTTTGAAAAAAAAAAGAGGAAAGCGACCTGTCGAAAATCATCCAAAGAGTGCATGAAAATGCCAACTTCCAGTGCACGCAAATTAAAAAACCAATTGATTCAAAAAGCTCAACACGTAGGGGGAGGCTATTTAAATTCGCATCGCAATGCAACGCTAAAAGGGGTGGTTGGAACGAACGTAGCTGTTAGTACTATCAAATGCTGCCTCAAGCTAAAACAAATTCTGATACTTAAATGTAATTTGCCAACATGAACTCGTCATTTCAACTCAAATGAGACGAAACTCCGAGGCCAATTAGCTGGTTCAGAGCACATTTTCCCGGAGAAATCACTTCTATTTTAAGTTTTACGACACAACAAGTGATAGCTTATAAAACAATTTTTTATGGTTTCCATTCCAACTGCAAAAACTGTCTAAAAGGAGACATATAAATAGATATTGTTAAGACATAAAACTGAAAAATATGTGGCGTCCTGCGCCAACAACGCAAATTTTGTATTTATGTAAATATTTACTTTAAAAATGTGACAAAAGATTGCCAAAATGCAATCTTCACATTAAATCTGAATAAATAAAAATTGCTATCTGAAAAAAACAAAACGATTTAATAAAAAAAATAACAACGATGCATTTTCAATGCATTATTCTTGTGCATTACTAATAACTTCCGCAGAGTTTAAATGGGAAAGGCAGAATTACTCATCAACAAATAACACGTTTTGAACATACTGGAATGCAACATTAGCGTAATTATGTTTTTTTTTTTTGCTAAAATGCACAATAAAAATTATCAAAAGCTCAGATAGCAGGTATGACACATCCGTTCCAATTTACTAACATAAATTGTGAATATTCAAACACTGCATTACTGACATTTGAATTAATTTTTATGTAAATTCGTCTTAATTTTTTTAAAATAAGCCATTAAAAACTTAAGCCTCCTTAGTGATCTTGGCTCTATTGGAGCTTCGTCATGTGTCAAAGGATAACAGACCAAACGGCTCGTCTTCTTGGATATTTCTGCTTCTCTTGGTAATAAGATAAATGTTACGATCCACACTTCACAATTTAGATATGCGAAATACAATGGACAACTAATTGACAAATGAATTATTGTTATGGTTTTAAAAATAGAACAAGTTAATCACTTCATCCTTTTATCATTTTACTGGAAAATGTGTGTTGGTGTGTGGATAGCACTTCGAACATTTCCAAACCAACAGAAATACATTTTTGTATAAAAAAGATCTC
>QDEB01117573.1:7133-22772 GCA_004193795.1 Asbolus verrucosus | reverse complement strand
ATATGCTTGCGAAAAATGGTTTATATGTTATTTAAAGTACGACCATTTTTTAATATCTAACTAACAATAAACTTACCTGATGAATGAGCTACAAAAAGTGATTTATTTCATTTAGCAACAATCTGCATTTGTGATTATTTTATTTACGAAGTAAGACATACTCAAATTTGTTTTCGGCCTGATAACTAAGATAACTGAGATATAAGATAACTAAAATCAAATTTTTTGTTTAGAACCATTAAAGAAGTATAATAACTAAAATATAATAATAATAACTAAATATATTATGTACAGTAATTAATAAACTTATTGCTAATTAATTAGCGCCTGTATAACGTAATAACGTTATACAGGCGCTAAAAAATATGGATACAGTTAAATATTTAAAAAATGGTTTATAAAATTGAAAAATCTACAAGTAATAGAACTTCTCCCAATCCTGCACCAAATCTCAAAATATCTTAAATCACGAAAATGATGAAACGTGCCACATACCCTTTTTCAAGCACCTACTAGCCTGTGCCGCCTTTTTAATATCATAATTAAAGTTGATATTGAGACAGTGTCTTGCGTATTAAGAGGTTATGCACATACATTATTTCAGTATAGATTTATAATGTATAAAATTTAGGTTATAATACTGATAACAAAAATTTCTATTTTTGTGCGGTCAAATTAAACTTTTCTAATTAAATTTCAGCTTCAAAATAACCAAAAACTGAAAAATCTCATTTACACCTCGTTTAGTAAATTCGAATAATTCTAAGTGGATAAAAAAAGTTGTGTTGAAAGGTATTAAAAATATCTTTACCTTTCTTTCTTAGAAGTATCCATTAAAATGTCGATGGTCAAAGATAAAATGATCATCTGTTAGTAGTTAAAATAATTAAGTGGTCTAATGAGATTTGAGTGTGTACAATTACTACAATTATTTCATCTTAACACAAATAACTCAAGATGCATAATTATTTTCATTTTAAATATTTCAAAGGAATGTTGTTCTACTAATTTATGATTAATTTTAGATAACTTACAAATCTATGTTTCCATATTCTTAAAAATTTAAACCTGTTTCTTCAAGATTATTTTGCATCCAGCTTTCAAAAATTTCGATTAAATTTTCTGGCATTTCTGTTTTATATCCACCAACAATTCCCGCTCTTATAAACGACGACTTTATCGATCCAGACTGCTTAACAATATCAAGTATCTTTCCACCACTAACAGCAGGATTTTTTTGCATACATTTGAAAGATAAATGGTTTAACAAAACTTGCATTTGAGCATCAGAAGTTGATTTTCTTAAAAATATGGACGTCTTCAATACTACTTTGGCCAAGTCTTGTTTCATGTCTTCGTATTTTAAAAATAAGACGTTATCTTGATTGTTCATTCTCCAAAATGGTAAAACGTGTTTCCAAAATGGTCCATAAGTCACTTAAAATCGAAAGAAAATATATTTTTGACACTTCTAAATTTTTAATTCTTTTTCTAATTTTTTTTTTCTAATTTTTAATTCTTTTTTCTTTTACCTTTATTATAAAGAAATAGTTTACAAAAGTCTTCCAAATTACCAGAAAATGCACCGCTAGCAACATGGTAATAAAAAGAAACACAAGCATCTAACGGATTTCTGGTTATGTAAATTATCTGAATAATACAATTATTTCAGTTACAAGAAAATCAGTACACAATCTACCTACCTTCGGTCGTTTTTGACCAGTTTGAATCTGTTTGGGTAAAAGTTGGAAAGGCAAATGTGTTTTAATAAATCTTGGGTGTTGTTGTTTTTTTGCATAATTAACAGAATCGTCCATAGGATCAAGTATATTCACACTTCCTCTCTTACCAGTGTAATACATGAAACTTAAACTATCCAAACGAACGTGACATCAGTAGATATCAACAACAAACAATAACACTCACTCAAGAAATCTGACTCTTTCAAACATCGTAACTTTAGCTTTTTCATAATTAAAATCATTGGCTATTAACCACACCATTTCCGACATCCATGTTGTTCCAGTTCTTGGAAAACTGCACATCCATATGTCGCTGTCGAAAACCTCAAAATCATCTATTTCTTTTTGAAATTCTAAATAATGTTGGGGTAATGTACAGCCTTTCACTGTTATATAACCTTGTCGAAATTTGTTGGTCCATTTATCCTTTAAAAGTTGATCCAATTCTTCTTCGGAAGGTACATTTGCCTTTTCCATTTCAATTAATTTTGTATAGTAGGTATATCTAGTAAGTAAAATACGAATATGATAAACATTAATTGCACATCTACTGAAGATTTTTTCCTCTGATCATTGATTTTCATTTAGATATTAAATAAAAACGTGTTTTTTAACAGATTAGGTAATTACTAATAAATAACAAAATATCACCAAAATTTTCTGGCTGTAAAATAATACTAATTACAACAAGTATAATAAGGAACGAATATTTATACACTAAGATAATTTTAATGTTAAGCGAACAATAAAATTTAGGACAGAGATAATTTTATCGGTTGTTTTTGTGATATTCTTTTTTATTTAAATATATGCAAAGTAAAAATATTTAAATTATGTTTGCACTGTTTTATTTTCAGATCTATATTATTTCTTTTTTACAAAAGTTTAACTTTTAATTGTTATGCTTTCAAATAATTCTAAATTGCTGGGTTTATATTCAATTTACATCTTACAAGAAAAATGAAAAGTTAGAGAATTAATTTCTAATTTTAACACTAACCTTCATCAATACGTAATATCAAAAATATAACGTTGTAACCTCCATGAAGTTAACCTAAAAATAAAAATGCTTATGAAAAAATTGATTGAGAATATATCTTTTGATAATTAAAGAATTTAATTTGATGATTTACTTCATTTATTACCGAACAACTTTAATCTATGTGTTGTTCATAAAATGATATATATTTAAATTTCTATTGGCTCTGACAACGAAATGAGGCTGACTGATCAAAATGCAACATGCAAGATAATTAAAACATTTTTTTTTCAGGGGTATCCGATTAAATAAGTTAATTAATCAATAACTAAATACATCATTTACAACAAACCACAATTGTATTTAGGCCCAGAATTTACGTAATTTTCTAATTAAATCTCATTTTTTAACATTTATGTTAGATATATTCTATAAAATGTACGATATCAAACGTACCGAAGACTTACACCGTGGGCATGTTATTAGCAGGTATTTTGTAAAGATTTTGTAACAACTTTAAAAAAATAAATAATTAAGTAAAGAATCACATGTATAAAATTTTAACAATTTCTAACGAAAAAGTGTTTAAAAATATTAAAAACCCTTCAGTGAAAGAGTCAAGTCTTTGCAAAAATCAGCTGAAGTTCCATTGTTCAAGGATAAAATACTCAGTTTCTTTGGAAGTGAATAAAATCAAATTGCAATTGCAAAATGCATGGTGTGCCGCCAAAAGGACATCTATTGCATGTTACATTAAAAGTAAATGTTGAAAAAGCTATCAAATTTAGACATAAATTCATTGTTTCAAGAAATTCCAATTAAATATAATTAAATAATTGTTTATTTTACGTGTCAGAATTAATAATAATTTGACAAAATTCTGTAAAATTTTGATTTTTGTGTATCCAATCATATACACTCTTAGATATACATACATGATGAAATATATTTACTTTTAAAATATTTTACAAGAAAATTTAATATATACCGTTTCAATTCTGTAAGTTCTACATGTGATTCAAGTCGCGTTGGTCATGCAAATCATGCGACCTTGTAGCCAGTTTTATATGGTAAACTATTTTTATAGTATTGAGTCGAGGTTTAAATTTTAATTTCTATTAGGTAATGCAATACAAGTAAGTGGTTTATTTAATATTGTTAAAAATGTAGTCCTGTTCCTTCAAGATTACTCTTCATCCAGCTTTCAAAAATTTCGATAAAATGTTGAGGCATTTCTGTTTTATATCCTCCCACCTTTCCTGATCTTACAAATGCAGATTTTTTCGGTCCAGTCTCTTTAACAAAATCAAGTGCCTTACCACCACTTACAGCCGGATTTTTTTTCATTGATTCAAATGATAGATGGTCTTGCAAGATTCGTATTTCCTCATCAGGAACTGATTTCCCTAAAAATGCAGATGTTTCTTGAATTACTTTGGCTAAATCTCTTTTCATATTTTCGTATTTTAAAAACAAGATGTTCTCCTGGTCTCTAATTTTCCAAAATTGTAAAACGTGTTTCCAAAATGGTCCGTAAACAACTAAAACCAAAACCGAAGAGGTTTTTCATTTCGTCTCTAAATCATGAATTTCTTACCTTTGTCACAAAGAAATAATTTGCAATATTCTTCCAAGCTACCTGAGAACATTATACTAGCAGCATGATAGTAATAAGAAACACACGTATCTAAGGGATTTCTGCATACATAAATTATCTAAAAGAATATTCATAAAGTCGCATTGTAATACAATTTTTTATAAATGCATTACCTTTGGTTTTTTCTCTCCAGTTTGAATCTGTTTCGGTAAAAGTTGAAAAGGTAAATGTGTTTTAATAAATCTTGGATGTGGTTGATTTTTTGCATAATTAAAAGCATCACTGATAGAATCAGGTAATTGTTGTTTTTGATTTCCACGAATGTAGTTTAGAAAACATAAACTACCCAAAAAATAATAATAATAATGTTATTAGCAAGCCAAAAAATGGTAACTTACTCTAGAAATCTTATTCTGTCAAACATAGATATTTTAGCCTTTTCATAATTACAGTTGTTTGCAATTAACCACGCCATTTCCGAGGTCCATGTTGTCCCAGTTCTTGGAAAACTACAAATCCATATGTCGCTGTCAAAAACCTCGAAATCGTCGATAACTTTTTGAAATTCTGGATAGTAACATGGTAACATGCATCCTTTTGCTGTGATGTAACTCGGTCGAAAACTATTAGTCCATTTATCTTTCACGATTCTTTCCAATTCCGCTTCAGAAGTTTCGATTGCTTTATCCATTCTAATTATTTCTGTATTATAAGGTTTTTATCTCCTTAATGAGACCCAAATTAGTATAACGATTTTCTGATAACGTCTTTTTAAATTTATTTATTAATGAATTTGTTTATTAATCGCGTTTCTCTTTTGCGTTTTGTCAGATTTAGCATTTAAAAACATTTTATCATTTATTACAAATCAGGTCATCACCGTTAAGTTAACAGGCAAAAGAAACTTGAATCTTAGGTTAAAAAACTTATGTTTCTATGTTATTTAAAGTACAACTGCTCAGGATTTTTAATATCTAACTAACGATAAACTTACCTGATGAATGACTTGAAAAAACTGATTTATTTTATTTAAAACGACCTTGTATTTGAGTTTGTGTGCTTATTTTATTTACGAAGTACGATATACTCAAGTTTGTTTTCGGTCTGATAGTTAAATGACGCTAACTGAAATACAAGATAACTAAAAGCAGGTTGTTTTCTTGAGAATAATAACGATATTATTTATAGTAATTAATTAATAATGAAGTTATTATACAGGGTCGCTAAAAAGTATGGATACAGCTTAATATTTTTAAAACGGTTTATCAGAACTTGTTGAAATTCGGCACATGGATAGGAGTATTTAATTTTATACCTTCATTTGTTTTTGAAATACAAGGCTAACTTGATTGTTGATTCAACTTTTTTTTCTAAATCGTGATAACAAATGACATAGGCAAGTGTTACATCACTGAACTCAGAAAAAAATATTCTTTTCAGAAATGTTAAANNAATAGAATTTAAATACTCCTATCCATGTTCCAAATTTCAACAAGTTTTAATAAATCGTTTTAAAAATATTAAGTTGTGTCCATACTTTTTAGAGACCCTGTATATATATATAGATGTTCAGTTACTGACATGATAAAAATGACGAAAATTGTACTTACTTACACACAACGAAAAAACTGCTGATTTATCATCTTGTAAAATTAATATAATTTACAACTGGATCATGTATACAATCTTTTTAACAGTTATTTTTATGCATTAACAGTTTATACAGGCTGTTTCTGAAATACACAGAAAAAATTTGGAAGCTGTGTTGAGATCTCAACACGTCCAGCAAACTCGTTGTTAATTATCAAAATTAATATGGAGAAATTAACCTCTATCCAGGCTGTTTTCACGCCACTGGCAAAAAAATAGGTGTAATTAATTTATTTTTGTTGAATCCTAGCAACCATAAAGTGCTAACTGATAGTGACTCATCGAGTCGAGAATGACAAGTAAAAAGTCAAAATTAATTTTCTGCCTGCCAGATTTAACTAATAAATGATTATGTAAGAAAGAAAGTTTAATGTATTTGAACAGCTGAAATAATAAAAATCTAAATAAACAAATCGAACTTTAAAACACCAGGATTGGGATGAAAGACTAACATTTTGAAAATGCACAATGTGAAAACGTCATACTGATTGTTGCTAAACAACCAGGATTAATTTTTTAATTTCCTTTAACTCAGTAGCGTTCAGGAAATTTTGATTAAATTTTCCATTAATTTTATCTCGAAAACGGAAAGATTTTTTTTGTTTTTGGCTTCTATTCATCATGACCAATTACTATTCATTTTTTCTCCGTGTATTTCAAAAACATCCTGTTTAAATACATTTTTTCGATATAAATTTAAAATATATAAAATTTGATTTGTAATGCTGTGCTATCCAATAAATTTTTAATTTGCCACTTAAAACTAAGACATTTTCTAATTAAATCTTATTTTTAAAATACTTTTATTTTTTCATTTCCATTTTCCAAAAATGGAAATTTTTGATCGTGGAGACAATCACCCACCAAGTCCGGACCTCCCTTGACTTCTCATCATGTCATCTGTTATCCATAAGATGCTGTACTGACAGTCATGTGTGAAATAATCTATAGTATCTAGAGCACGGAATATGATAATTTTTATCATCGTTATTTATCATCGTTAAGCAGAACATCGAAGGAAAAAAGGGTTATTAAGTTCTAAAATGCACTTCACTGAGTACACAATTTAAAGTACTTCTTTGTTTACAATAAGAGTAACATTTACAAAATTTACATTTAATGACATGTGAAAAATATTCTCTATATATCAATTACCAACTAAGTTTTTTTTTATTTAAATGTAAAATAATTTTACGAAAATTATAAAAGAAATAAACTCTTAATTGTTAATTTTAAATCTATGTGTCCATGTTCAGTTTACATCTGACAAGAGAAATTCTTATATAAGGAAAAAGTAGATAACTAATTTTTAATTTTAACATTAACATTTAACATTATGTAATATCAAAAATATTACATTGTAGGTTCCATGATGTCATTATCATATCATGGTTTTTATTTCCAACCGCAGTCGTTGGATTATGTGTAAGTAATTGTAAGAAATAAATTCACCCAATAATATATTATTTTTTCCTTTTTCCGGTAAAGTTCCAGGTAAAACATACAGCTATAAATAAAACGAATTTAGTAATTCTCGCAAAAAGTGTTGTTGGAAATGTGATCAAGACAATTTAAATAACTAGGAAAATAAAATATATCTGTTGTAACCGTAGTTGTAATAAGAACATCAATAAAACCTTGAGACTAAGTTCGGGTGTAATTATGTGAATAATGTCAGCGATGGCATATTAACTTCGACGGATGTTTATAGTTGTAAAGCCGTAAAGACATTAGAAGAAGAATAAAAGTAAAAAGACAGCGCCGATAGCATGGGACTTAGGAGTTAATCCTAAAAGTTATTTCTTAGGAAGATTTGATTGTTGAGGGATACGTAAATAAAAAATTGGATGAAATTGCCGGCTGCACTTTGTAGATTATAAAACCAAACATCACAAATCTTGTAAAGTACCATCATATTATTGTGCTGTATCTGAAGTTAAAAAAATTTAATTTATGGTGTAATAACAATAAGAAAATACGTCATCGCGTCATTTTATTTTTGATAAACAAACAATACACAATAGTGAAAATAAACTTAAATGCTGTAGAAATTTTACATTGTATTTTTAATCTAAATCTAAATCCGTCACCAATGATAATTACTTTTATCTAGTTCTTTATTACATTTCTGTAAACATTTTTTTAAAATTTTAGTAAAAGATATTTGTCGCAAAATTTATATAAAAATTAAAAGAAGAGGAACATTTATTTTTTATCGGTCTCCTTGAATAAATCATATTAGAAAGCGTCTAGTCATCGATTTACAATAGAGTCTATTTTTCAAAATTTAATTTAGCTTCATCATTCCTTAAATTCGTGTTAAAAAAGCGTGCTTGTGATCATAAGCGGAAAATTAAATTAAAATTGGGTAAGAATAATTTGCAATTATAACTACGAATTTTATTATTTATGGACCTTCGGTCTGGGATACTCACCTTAATACAGTACCTGCATATATTTTTTTATAAACAGATTTGTTCATATATCTTGGGAAGTTAAATGTGCATATTTTAATATAAATGTACACATTCACAGGCAAAATTATTAGACGAGAACAATTTTTTTAGCAAAAACAGTAAATCTTCAGTTGGTTGAGATATGTAAAAATAAATGTAATTATAAAATATGATTTTAAGAATCAATGTAAAATACAGACAAAACTCAAAACTATCTTTTTAATTAAGTGATAGTGACAGTTGTCGGATTTCAAATCGATTTTAATGAGGTCTATTATATTAACTCTATAAAAGTTTCCAAATCGTCTATAATCTCTATCTCTAAAAATTTTTGCTTATCCAGAAATAACTAGTGAAACTGACTATTAGAAAAACCCAAATTATTTTTTCGAAAATCTTTTAAATTGAAGAAAGATATTAGTTGCATATTTTTAATGGCATTTGATAAATTAGATATGAATCTCTTATCTTATAAAATTTTATAAATGACATGTTTTAATCATTTACTGATGCTATATACTCACATTATAAAAATGATTTACGAAATGTTCACTGTATTCAATTGCTATCTTTTCTGATTTCGAAAAAATACCTGGGCCTCCGATATCAGACACGATTTAATGATTCAGTTTTTGATAAAATGTGATGCATTCTTTAAAGCAATTTTATTAAACTCAAACTGCATCAATGATCAATAATTACAAAATTATTCAGAATATGAATTGTGGCAATTGTGACAAGTACCTAATAGGGAAATGCTTCTTACTCTAAGAGTAAAACTTAGTAGATAAAATTACAGCATAATTATGTGAATAATGTCAGTGATGGCATATTAACTGTAGCAGATCTTTGTGGTTGTTAGGTTGTAAAAACACTATAGGGCACATAAAACTAAAGACTGCAGAACTAAAAGATAATAATTCAGGAACTTCTTTCGTTGAAAAACTTGATTGCTTTGTACAAATGAAAAAAATATTTAGAATTAATGACTAACTTTTTGTGGTTTTTAAAATCGATTTTCATAAGTAAATACAAGTTTATTAAAATGCTTTTTTTTTCTTTATTATTATTAGTATTTTTTTTTATTCTGAATACAGGGAATGAACACATAAAAATACCATAATAAAAGTTTAACGATTTTGCACTTCTAATATAAACTTTTGAACTATTGAACAACAATACTTTTATTATAATTTTAATTACAATTTTTAGATTGAATATAGGTATAAATAATTATACATCTACAACAGTTATTATCCTATTAAGAATTATTGTTTATAATAGCAGTAACAGCCATATTAACAGTTTTGTTAATATTTTTTCCCAGTTTTGTACAATTTTCTTTAAAACTATCAGGCTTAATCATTTCAGACAGGTTTTTCTCGTCATTTTCTGTTCTTTGTGTTTGAAGATCACTTCTTGTAGCTATAAAGATAGCTTTTAAATTAGTTTTTTCCATTTAATCAAAATATTTACCAACCAATATCACTTTTGCAGTATCACACAATACCAGACAATATCATTTTTCGTAGTTCTGCAGTGCATTTTTGCTTGACATGCTCCCAAGAATTTCTATATTCTATCGAGTAGCAGAGTATGAAGACATCTGTCTGCAATAAAAAATATAAAATGCAGTTAGTTAAGTAAAGTTTTAACTATTCTAATTTACGTCAATGTGTCATTTTAATGATATTCTTCTAGACCAGATTTATCTTGCAATACGAGCATGTATTCTTGGTTATCTATCAATGTGGTTACAAGAAAATTTCAAAGCTGCAACAATAACATAATTGTTTTACCTACAAATACATCACCAACCACAGTTATTTTGATTTTGTCCTTCATCAGGTATATTTTGAAAAATGTGTCGATTCTTGAACAGATTCGACACTTCGTATGTACTAGATTCAATTAAGATTTTTTAAAAATCATTATTGTCAGCAGCACTGCCGATAACTAATTTCTATCCCATTATAAAATACAGTTTTAAAAACGGGATAATTTTGATAATGCCAAAAATGACTTCTCTAATTCACTGAAATTAAAATTTGAAATTTAGTACAATGGTCACATGACGTTATAATTTGACATATAGTCAATTGTCTATCATTTTTGGTTTCGCCGAAAATGACATTTGATTTTTTAAATGGATACCTCATATTATTATTACGTAGATAGTATTCCGAGTACATACACTGATACAATTAATCACAGAAAAAAATATTTTAAGACATTTTTATTATTTCATCTATGCAGTAAACCACAATATTGTTTTGACGCCAAAGTTACCTAAAAAATAGCGATAGTAATCAAAATATTGACACAAAATTTTTATCAAGCGAGGAATACTTATATGTTTTGACAAAAATTATCGGTTATGTTTTGAGTGTTAATAATATAACAGACAATTTCATAAAGAGAAATTTCATGGTAACAGGACCTGTCAAAGTATTAATATTATGAGACATTATCACTACAATATTCTGACTGGTTGTAATTTTCAGACTAACGTTATTTCATTCATTCATTTCAGTCATTCTCATGACTGAAACTGTCATGAATAAATATGGAATTCCTATCACTTAAATTGTGGAAAGTAAGTTGCTTTAATATAACTGAACGCTAGTTTCAGATGAAAACATATAAAATTAAAAGAATAATTGTTATGACAAATTGCAAATAAACTAATATCCAACCAAAATCTCTGGAAAATACTATTGTTAAATGAATACACAATAATTATTTCCTGAAGCATTGTAGCAGGTGTAAAATTTAAATAATCAAAAATTTTCCGAGAATTTTATCTTTGTATATCACCCAAATCTATAAAATCACACAGTTGTTAGTATCTTTCTTAGAAATACTATTTATAACGACAGTAAGAGCCATACAGATAGTTTCATTAATATTTTTCCCTAATTTTGCTGAATTTTCTATAAAACCATCGGCTTTAATCAGTCTGGATAATCTGTTTCCATCCTTTTCACTTATTACTCTATCTGTCCGAAGATCACATTTCGTAGCTACAAAAATTACATCATTTAATTGATTTTTTTCGTTTTAACAGGAACTTACCAGCTAATACCAATTTTGCTCTGGGACAACATCTTCGTAATTCCGGAGCCCATTTTTCCTTAACATTGTCCCAAGAATTTTTATCGTTTACTGCATAACACAGTATAAATACATCAGTCTGCAATGAAATTTAACATGTAATTTATCCAAGAAAACTGTCTGACAATTTTACTTCTTTATACGCCAGCTGACGCAATTTGTCAAATTCTTCTTGACCGGCTGTATCTTGTAATATCACTGTGTAGTCTTTCTGATTGATCGGTATTGTCATTGAGTAAACGTCAAATCTGCAAGTAAAAATAATTAGCTACATTTCTATTTCATTTCAGTAATGTTATAAGCTTACACAGTCGGTATGTATCTTTCATCGAATTTTGTGTCTTTATAAACGATTAACATACATGTCTTGCCTGTATCTCCATCACCAACCACGGTTATTCTAATTTGATTCCTCGTCATAATTTATAAAAATCTTTGGCACTTTGTGAGTATCAAGAACTGCAAATACAATGTGATAAAACGGTAATCTTTTATAGATAATAAATTGGAAAAATGTAAACCTAACGTCACACGTGAAAAAACTGTGATGCTAAAAGTGAAACTGAGATCAATAAAAATCTGGAACACAATCACGATTGAAAAGTATTTTGTAGTTATGTACATACCTTAATATATTTCTGTTTTGGTAGTTTCAATTTGCTAATTTTTTTCTTATTATTAGAGTAATACTGCATCAACATAACATTAAACCTACAACTAAACATAATGAAATTTTTGCATGCGAAACATGTTTTTTTTACGGCGGATCGTAGAACAACTGAAGCTGTTATTTAAAATTTAAAGATAAGATAAGGAATTACTCAACAGGGTCGATATTTTGATAGGCCAAATTTTAATTTCAAACTTTGCGCCTTAATTTTTTTTAAGACACTTTATAGCCTTAATAACACTTTTTAGAAATTTATTATTTTAATCATGATAATAATAAAACATCATCATTCTAACAATATTTATTAACCTTGAAGAATTCGCCTGAACAAGTTATCTTTTCAATAATACTTTTTATCTATGCATCGTATTAAGAGAGATGAGTAAGATCGAATCCCGATAGGTAACGAAAAAAAAAATAATTTTAACAGAACTGAACAGTTATTTATATATCCACACTATTTTAATTAAAAATTAAAAATTTATTTTGTTTTATTCGAATAAATTAAAATGTTTTCTTCGGTTTAATGCTTATATAAAATTAAAACTAGGAACACCTACAGGATGATGTATTAATATTCACAGAGCTTAGTTAATACACTCAAGGCGTTGTAATATGTAATATTTGTCGTCGCAGTGAAGAATTGTCACACTTCATTTTGTGTTTAATAGAGACGTGCGTACGTCTCTCTTGCATTTCAAAAACGATCGAATATAACCGATCACTGAATAATACAAGATTTTTCTTTAGAATTCAGCAATGCTTTAAATATTCTCTTTTTCAAATCGTCTAATCCAGAACGATTTTTTGCTGAACATTCAATGTAACAGAGAGCACCGACTTTTTTTTGAAATTTTACTGCTTCCTCTTTGGTTATGAATTCACTGTTGTTGGATTTTCGTAGATCTGATTTAGTTCCTGAAAATATTTTGTTGATTTTGGAAATATGAATAGGATGACTATCCTCACCTACAAGAATTATAGGTACATTATTATAACCTTTTATGTCAAGAACCCATTTCGTTTCCATATTTTCGAAAGAAACTTTGTCATCTACTGCGAAACACAATAAAAATACATTTGCCTAAAAAGTTATACCAACGTTGACTCTATAAATTAAAATTGTAGCCATTAGAAACTTACTTCTCGATAGGAAAGTTTCCTTAACATGTCATACTCTTCCTGACCTGCTGTGTCTATAAATCTGAGTCTACATTCTTTACCATTAACAACTTCCGTGTATTCAAAATCGTTGTATCTGTCACCAAACGAAGTAAATTATTTTGAAAAAATGCGTTAGTTTCACTTACACATTGGGAATTTGCTCCTCAAAGTTGTTGTCTTTTATTGCATTCAGAATGCTGGTTTTTCCGACATAACCATCTCCAACGACGACAATGTTGTTATTATTCTCCATATTTCTGGCTAGAAAACAGTTTTAAAACTGAGTGCGTGTTAATGCTTTTAAGATTACATTTTAGTGTAACAATATATTTGATTTATTAGGTGCTTAAGAGAGGCTTAGATGCAAATGATGGAAGAGGCGGCTACATCAGCGTTCCAATTCATTTATTTTCCGTATTTACAAATTCAGATTAATTTGTATTTTCCAGAAACGCTTTCTAAGGCCACCAAACAAATTGTATTGAATAAGAAATATTACTCGGAGAAACATTTCACAAATATGTCTGTAATGGATATATAAGGGCAATATTTTATCAATTACAACTCTTTCGGTTTTAAGAGAAACGTCTCATCGGCAATAAATTACATGTTTTGAAACAAATGACCATAAAACAATGGAGCTTTTCCTAGGCCTATCTCCATTAAACTTGAAGATATTTATTTCTGTCTGTCATAAATCAGAAAATGTATGAACCGCCCAGAACTTGGGTCTAAATTTAATAAATCACGAATTGTTTAATGCAAGGGGATGCGTAGGATTTATTTCAAGTTATTTGTCTTCAAGTCATTTGTTCGGACGCCATTATGTTTATCTAATTAATTTGTTTTTGGTAGCGGAAAACAAAAACAATTTTCTAAAAATGCCGTTTTGAATATTTCACAAAATTAATTTTTTATGTGAATATCCTCTTCTTTTAACAAAATTAATTTACCTACATTGCGAAAAAGAAGTCCTTGACACATGAACACAAAAAAGTCACTAATTTAATTTTATTATCTTATCTGAAATAATCGTTCCAAATATTAAATATTGGAGATATTATGATAAAAACATCAAATTTTTAAATTTTCGAGGCGACATCTATACGACGGAAGCCAAAGTTGTCCAACTCAAATCCTTTAAATTTTCTGTTTGATTATATCATTTTCCTAAAATAAATACTCTCGATAACTGTTTTGAATCACTACAATAT
This sequence comes from Asbolus verrucosus, assembly GCA_004193795.1. Taxonomy (NCBI): domain Eukaryota; kingdom Metazoa; phylum Arthropoda; class Insecta; order Coleoptera; family Tenebrionidae; genus Asbolus; species Asbolus verrucosus. The sequence continues at coordinate 8,186 of QDEB01117573.1, read as the reverse complement.
TTATATTAAAAATAAATTGATAGATTGTGTAATCAGTATCTGTTACAAATGCTACAGATAGTTTTAAAAATCAATATAAATGTTTTCAATTCAAGAAAACTGCAGAGACGCGACATCTGTAAATGTTCCTACAAAGTACTCCTAAATTCTCTGAATTTATGTTGTAAATTACAGATTGCTGAAACGTTCAGGAATTTTGTTAAAAATTGTGTACTGTATTGTCTAGTTTACTTCTTTAAAAACCACGGCAGTTTATATTTTGGCTGTCACATATCGGTGACCATAATTACAAAGTGTGAAATTGTCAAATATCGCTCCCATACCTATTTAACGAAACAAACACGCATTTCAAGTTGTATGTTTTATATGTTGGCTCTTATCTTATACATATTGAAAATTTTGTTACACTTCTAAATAATTATTATTGTTCTCTTTTTTATCTCTCTCGTGTAACTTAAAGAAATATGGACATTGCCACTACATTTCTCTTTTAGATTGTCTGTAAACGACAGCAACTTTTTTTGTATAAAATCGTTTTCTTTTAGGATATCGCAAGTATTACTTAAAATTAGTGTAGCTTTTCAATCCTAATCTTAAAAGCCATATGTTTTATTTTAACTAGGCTTAATATTAACAAAAATAGAATACATAGAATGTACACAGAATTTCATTTAATGACTTAATTAATTACTCAAAATGTAAACATCAACTGACTTAATAAATTAACAAGTGACAAATTAATTTCTTGCAAAATTAATTGTTAAATCATTAAAATGTTGTTTCAAATAATGACTTTTTTAAAATGTAAGATATGTCCCATAACATTTAAACTTTTCATCGTTAATCTTTATAATATCCAAAAATTGTCTATTTTTTAAAGACCGTTGTGGTGCTCAATAACAATAATTTGACAAATCGGAGTACTGTATTTTGAACGGCTTGTGCTACGAAAATATTTCAAATTTTGTTAGCATATTAGTCATGCCACTTAGCATTCGGCCGTCAAAGCGTTGTGACCTTGAAACATTTGTATTAATACCATTATTAATGTTA
>QDEB01117541.1:2664-19673 GCA_004193795.1 Asbolus verrucosus | reverse complement strand
ATATATATATATATATAAATGTTTGGAACTGAACTGACTTTTAATTGATTAAAAAATAGCAAAGAAGTTCTGTTAAGATGGGTAAGTGGATGAATCAAAATCGTGTCCATATTGAGATTTTTCTAAAATTATGCAGGAAATCACAGGGGATATATAAAAATGAACGCAATCGGTTAAATGGTTCAAAAGTTATTAAGGAAAAAAACTACAATTGGAGGCTTCTTTTATGTAGGCCTATAAATCTACATAAAAGAAGCCTCCAATAGTAATTTTTTTCCTATTAAGGCCATACAGGATGGTGCCAAAAACTATTTAAATACATATTTTAACGGTAGATCCTTTATCAAAAACGGTTTCGAAACTTTAAATAAAGTTTTGTTTAAGTTATGGTTCTAAAAGGTTTTTTTTAACTTTTATAATCATTATATTTCGGGACCCCTGTGTGCAACAGCTCTGGAAAATAATTTTGGCACCAACCATCTTTTGAATCAGCAATATTACAACGTAATTTATGCTGCAGCCTGTTGATACCTGTTTGGGTTTTTTCTTCGACATGAATTTGTGAAATTTTTCCAATATTTTTTTTCATTGAGAGAAGTTTACATAAGTTGGTGATGTATACTGAAGAAAAAGGAAAGGGGAAAAAACCGAAGTAAAACTAACGCCAACATTTAAAAATATTTTGTGATGAGCGGACGTATCACATCCTGTTTAAGAAATCATAGTATAAGCTTAGGCAGTCACCCAGAATCCGTACTTCTGAGAAGTCAATATAAAAAATTCTTCACCTTTGCGAGTATTTAGCATTTCAATCACTACAAAATATGCGACTCACCCTCGAATGCGGTATTCCCGTGGTGGTGTTGAATGCCGGCAACAGCCTGTAACCGACATCCTTGGCCATGTTGAGGAGCTCGCCCTTGTACCACGGCATGATTCCGTTCCTTTGTTGCAAATAATCGGCAAGGATGTGGGCCGACAGCAGTCCCCTAAAACAAAGAGGCGACATTTCGATTCTGAACAGTCGTCGATCGCTCACTCACCCCAGAACTCGGATGTTGGTCTCGAAAACCGACACGACGACGTCATTGTCGAACGATACGTCTTTTATAATTAACTTAACGGCATGTTCGAACTCCTCCAAATCGCCTAATACCACTAAAGAGTCCAGAGTATCGATTAGAGTTAGTGAGAAACTTGAACAGAAAGAGAGAAAAATTAAAGCTGACTGAAGCTCACGTTAAAAATTTTAATATGAGCTTCGGAAAAAAATTAAAATCGAGGGGACGACCGAACAATGGGGGAGGAAAAAGGCGCACTGCCGTATTTCATTAGTGATCGATAGAGCGGAAGGGTAAATTCGCATATCACGATTTTCTACTGTTTATTTACGTCGGCTTCTTGCACGCGCCCTTAAATAATGTAAAATGCGCTGAGGGTTTTTTAAGTCGCAGGGGTTGACGTTTCGTTCCAACCGCCGAGATCGCAAACAGCAGATAAATATTAAAACGCAACCTTTCGACTGCTGTATTCCCTTCTCCCTTTCTTGTTCTTTGTCGACAGTACCAGTTGCTTATTACGATTTTGACTGCACAAGATGGCCGACTTTTTAATTTTTAATTGGGGCTCGTTCAAGTGGAACTACTGGTAATGACCGGAAAATTCTATATTGCTTACCATTTTCGACAGAGTCGGCTCGGAGAAACGGTTTTCTGCAATTTCACACCGTTGGCTTCTGAGCAACATAAAAAAAATTGAACATGTGTTTTGTGACAGACGATTATTTACAAATCGTGACTGGGCCATCGGATGACGAAGTAAATAATTAGTTCATTTATTCCGGACGTCAAAACGCAATGACATTCATTATTGCAAATGTCAAAGTGCACTAAAGATCGTCAACTTGCAAGATAAAACAAATAAAAAACGAGACTCTGCCGATGAAATGGCACCATTTGGTAAAAGCCAACTTTATGTGACCTGGTACCAGGACTGCCAGGTAACATCGAAGGTTAATTAGAAAACACATCTTTTTATTTAATTGTTATTTAATATTACCGTTCAAGTTGACATATTTCTTTCTGGATAATTTCTCCGCTAGTTTCTTTTTTTGTTATTAAATTAAAAATACCAACCTTCGATTTATAATTAAAAATGTATAAAAGAAATCAAATTAATTAAACATGACTGTAAACAAGGTGATACTAATTTTCGATCAATTAAAAGAACACTGGCGTGTTATTGGCGATTTTGATGGAGAATTGATTTTCAAATCTTATTAGCAGCAAAATAGAGGTTTTTTTAACCATTCTGATCAAATTTAATGAAGAATTATTTAAAACAAAATGAAAAGAAAACTTTTTTCCTCGTAACAATATTTTTTTTTGGAATTACAACTTGATATTATTTTTAAATTATTAAAATAATCTCAAAATGAATCATTCAACGAAATTCCTAAAGATAGGATTGAATCTATTTAATAAAAATAACAAGGGCGTTATAAAATTTCAGTAGAACAGAAATATTCGGGAATTACTATGAACTGTTTTGGAATGAAAGTCAGAATTAACTATAACAGTAATTCTTGGAAAAATTACAGGAATTGTTAAAAAAATTGGTGAACTTAGAATTAAAAAAATTAACAGTTTTGCAACTGCGTTCAGTTGTTGAAAATGTTGGGAATTTGTTGGGAATTACAAAACGGTTCTTGCACAGCTTGTCTGAATTTGGACTAGTAATTAACCAAACTTAATTTCTAATTAAGAAAATTACTTCGAAATCATCTAAAAATTCATGGTATTACTTTACAATTAAATTAAATTAAACCTAGTTGAAAAGTTTCAGCTTTTAGAATTAATAAAAATGATTTTGAATTCAAGAAATTTATACTTGGATCGACCCACAATTACTTAATTATCGAAATTTGGTCGGTGTTATGACTGAAAAATTGCTGCAAATGTTCTCAAATTGTTTGAAATTAAAATTGGTCGGATAATAGTCTAACATTGGTATATTTATTACAGTTTTAAAAGTATAGAAATTACGTTGCAATTCCAGGAAATGTTCTAACATTGTTTGGAATATGACCGGAATCAAAAACTGAAATATTTTAAGCAGCACTTGCGGTTCTTCAATTCGTATGATGACTTGGTGTTTGCAAATCATAATGATAAATAATTTTGACACCCAATTTAATTTGAAATACACAAAAAAAAAATACTGAATGCGTCAAAACTTTTTGCTGGTGGAATTTTTATCGATCACACTCAACATCACGCGCCATCAATCCTTTATTTTGCGACGAAAAATGGTAACGACCGGCAGATAAACATAAAAAACCTTCAGGTATTAACCCGAGTCATGTGAAGTTTCCACAATATTCCATCCCGTAAGAAACGGCAGCGTTGTTACAGACACAACCGAGTGATCAACGCTTCAATTTTCATTAATCCAAACACTTTTATTAAACGCCGACTCAAATTGTATTTATCAGCGATCCTTTTTCCACCGGAATATTCCCACAAACTCATACATTTTGTTATCTGTGACGAACTTGTTGCTGAGCTACAATAAAACCGCAAATATGCCAAAACCGCAACAATGTCAACTTCAAGGAGAGCTGTTTATGCCTGCAACGAAACAAACGGCCACCTCGTTAACGTTTATCTTCCACAAATCGCGACAATTCAGAGATAAGATTACCCTTCGAAGGCTAATTTCCTTGAAATGTCGTGGATTTACAGCGACGATGGCAAAAACACCGCCGTTAATATTTGCATGTCTAACCCTTCGTTCTTGGGAGAAATCGGTGCTAAATAAAATCGCTGGAAACGATTCTCGTTTAATTAAAATTTATTATTGTGGCTGGCGACAGTGAAAAGTGGCGCTTTTGCAACGGTTTTCCTATTATTGTTTTAAATTATGACAAAAATACGTGCTTGGACATAATACAATAACAGCATAAAAGTCACAATTTTGCAAGAGTAACTCATATAGGCAGCAATCGTATTAATGCAAAAACAATGCACGAAGTGAAGCTTTTGCATGCAGATATTGAGTTTCGAGGTAAGGAAAGCAATTAAATTAATCGACTGTGACCACTGTTATTACTTGAAATTGATGCCGTTATTAAAATACAAAAAAAAAAGAGTTCGAAATTAAAACTTATATTATTACGGTTGATATGTGTATAAAGATGTAAAAGTAAAAAAGATAATAGCCTCTACACACGTTTTGCATGCACAACTCCACTTATTTTTCTAAAGTGCAATACACAAATGACTCAGACAACAATTAAAAATCCCTATTAATAATTAAAATTATCAATGAATATAACGATTAACCTCACTGTGAATAATTATATTTTCAAGATCCGAAGATCGCCACAGATTATTTCAAAAATAAATCCTTATCACTATTTATCAATAAAAGAGCTTATTCCTCCGATAACACAATTTTTTAAAACTAAAGCAGTGGCGTAGTTAGATATTCAAATATTAATTATTGTCATTACAACGAAAACTGTGCATATAGTGTGTATATTTACTACACTTGCAGGATAACTTCCAAAGTATACTGACAGAATTTAAATTTCATGTAACCATGTGATAGCTTTCAATTATTGCTAGCAAAATTGTTTAGCACATTTTTATTAAAAAAAGTTGCGCAAATATGATGCAAATCTTTAACATCATAAAATTATAACAGGTATTATATACAGGTACTACACATGCGAAAACTTTTCAAATTTGTCATTAGTCCTCGTAATTCGTGTTTTTATGATTATTAAATCTTACTTTTTAAAACCCGAGAAGCTTTTTTTTCTTGGCTTTTTCTGGAAGTGACAGTCAATTTTAGTTTTCAATGAAATACTTTTTTGCGTTTTTGATGGATACTTTTATTTTCTTCGCAATTGTTCTTAATTTTTATATTTTCAGTTGTTTTCTTTGCGCTACTATAGAATATTTTTAGGAAATGTAAGATCTTTTTTAATGAAGTCTTTACTAAAAAAGGTAAAAGTTATCAAAAATATGATGTTTAACATTATTCAACCAGCATTCTATCAAAAAATGTTGCATGTAATTGTCAACTTCGTTATCCTAAATTCTGAATTGTAGTTTTAAAAACGTCCCACTTTCACGAAAATTAACATAAATTATGTACGGTTGCAAAGAATACAAAGACATCTGACAAACAAACTAAATAAAAGAAACTTTTAGGGCTCCTGGTTGTAATGTTTTTGCAATTACAGTATTTTATCTATGGCGTTCAATATTTGCAATGTTTTTCATCATTCATACTTCCAGGAAATGTAAAAATAAACTTTTGTCTGATAATTTTAGGAAATTGGAAGTTTTCATTACTATGGAAAGAATTGGAATTTGAAATAACTGAAATTATTAGAAGCTCTAATTTACTGAAAGTTCTTTATTCGAGTAACTGTAAAATACCAAGTTTTCAAATCATAATTTTTTTTTCTCAATTAAATTTGAATTTTTTTGCTATGATTGTCTTTTTTAATAATTAATACAGAAAAAATGATCCAAGGTTGTTAATTAAATAAATATGGATATCAAAGAATTAAATAAACTGAATTGAAAAGACTGATACTTAGTAACCCCAAGGTTCCGGTTACCCAACCGCACCATAATACAATATTAAATACATATTTAAAAGTTTACAAAAAAAAATTAAATATTTGTGTACAGTTTTATGTTTATTTTTCTCCGCCACACCGGCTATTAGTGAAAAACTGTAAAAATTATTGGATTTTAACAAGGATTTAAGAGAATAATCCGTCAATATTCTTCACGAATATTGATGGATTGAATATTCTTTCGTGTTGAAATGGCAAGAGTGTTTCCGCTAAATTCAAACTTCAATAATGAAACATTAAAGGAAATAATTAATGATTAATTTCAATGTTTTGCACGCCGTCGTCTCGATCATAAAGAATCCCATGTCTGACCTCACTCACCGAAAATCTCCATTTAACCGCTAATTAATATAAAGGTTGTTAAAAAAAACTTCTCCGTTTCGGCGGGTGGAACTGCTGGAAATTGGGGAGCGAAGAGCGGCGGAAATTAAGCCACTCATAACCCGCGAATTGTTTTCCAATTTCTAATTACACTCCCGGCAAGAATTCAGCTTGTGTTTGAAATAATTCAAACACACCAAAGATAAGCGTGGAGTTATGTAATCAAATGACAACCAAAGTGAAGTAACAATAATGTTATTATTTATATAACAGTCTGCTTCTTGAAGTGCAAAACGTGAAAAAACGATCTTACAAACTGATGCCTCAGCTAATAATTATGTAACAACAGAGAATGTTTTCCACCTGACTGAATGCTACATATAAATATTTTCTGCAGATTGAAAACATTATCTGCGTTGTTTTGAACGCCAGTCTTCACAACATGACCCAAATTTTCAGTTTTTTGCTTCACTTTTACTTTTAGTTGCCATTTTACGACTTCCCAGAGTTAAACAGGCTCTGACACATACTTGCCCAGGCAGTCGTCGATGTCGCCCCTGTTGGGGGTGAGCCCTCTGTACCTTCCTTTACAGCTGAGGGGCATCAGCTCATCTGCTGGATATGCGTTTTCCATATATGCTCGATACGCATGGTAAAACATGTCCCTGGTTTCCTCCCTACAAAACAACAATCTCAGACCAAAACCACCACGTTGATCAACCCACCTGAGTTGGATCCTCTCTTCTCTGGTCATCGCCTTGCCCTCGTCGGCCTCGCATTTCACACATAACAAAACCAAAACACCAACAGTGAGGAACTGAACAAACACATCGGAAACGCTCAACATTTTGATGGTTTATCAAGAAAACGGTTTTGTATCCAATAACATATTGTTTTAGCGAAGAAGCTTTATCTGTCGAAGCACAGGTGATAAGGATTTCTTATCAACAATCGCTAGCAGCGAAAGGTCCGGTGTCGAAAACTCGGCACATCGTCTTTCTTTTCCTGGGGGCGGGAACTGTTAATTTCGGGGGGTAGCCGAGGAAACGTGGCACGAAAACGATGATTTTGACATAGTTTTGACGATTTTCGGGACTTGGCGTTAAATGTGTCAAAGTTGTCGCTTTTGTCAAATAACTGGGATGATGATTGTTCGCGATCCCAGCTGGCTTTGTCGAAGGGCGGAGCTAATTTGCTACGATACGGTGCCTGATTGGTCGACAGCCAAGACGCAAACACAAACTGCGCAGTTTGTGTACACGGTACTCTTCCACTAAATTTTATCACGGGAACATGATAGCTGCTGACGACGCAAAATTTGTGGTTCGCTCATTTTTCGGACCTTTTTGATTTTTTAAGACAACGCGTGGATCATTCTGTATCTAACCATTTTGCCAATATTTTGGACACAGATATTAAAATGTTTTTTTAAATTGTAAATTCTAAATTCTAAAATTTTAAATGATCTGTGATGAACGTCCAATAGAGTTCATCATCAGAACATATTTTCACAGAAAAAAATGGAACATAAAGAATTTTTTTTCAAACTAAATTCAGTTTAAGGTGTATGAATTTGTTTCTAATACATAAACTTTTATTAAAAATTTAAATAAATAACAATAAATTTCAGTTCCATATAAGATCAGTGTTGGCAAAAATGTCGACATAATCAAATAAGTTGTTCGAAAATCTGAAATTTACTGAAATAATAAAATTGAATACTGAACTTTTTAACAAGTTTTCGTAATTATGTACATGACTATATTTAAAAACTAAAAATTCCCAATATTATTCAAACCTGATAAAGTATTCACAGCAATTTGTTTTAAAAGTGCTTTTGTTCCCTTTTCCTCTATTCTGGTTAAAGATGTGTAAAGTACATGCTTTTTATGGACAAACGGAGTTGGAGATGGTATTTTAGAATTTACCTGAGCGTGATTTGGTTGATTATTCGCTCAAAATAGAAATTGTCTAAACATAAACATGTTTAACAAGGAATTTGCTAAGGAGATTTTCATAATATATATTTTTTAATTATTTCAAATTTATGTACACACTACTTGTGAATATAAATTTAGTTTAATTAATACTTTTCTTTATATATTTATGATAATTTTCGAATAAACGTGTTTCGACGTAAAACCACACTTACTGCATTTTCCTATAATTTAACAAAACTTTTTATTTGCTAAAATAGGTGAATGGAGGTTAAACAGAGCATGAACAAATAAAAATATTTTATCGATTTTGCCAATCAAGTTCCAAGGCAACGAAGTTTTGAAAATTTTAAAGACTGTATGTTCAACATTGGGTTTAGAGATCTAAACATTAGTTTCGCAAGTGAAAACTTTTTCTTTACGTAAAAATGAATAGAATAAATCAAATATGGCGTTTCGATATTTTGTCTGTCAGTTGCTATATCGACTGTATTTCGTAGTGTCTCAATTCATTATCTTCTGATGATGTAATTAATTATTTTTTAATGGTTTTTAAAATGGCTCTGAGCTGTTCATTGATATTGCACTGGACTACAAGTGATAAGATCAGATGAACGAAACTTAACTACCAACATAACAACATCAATCTATTCTCAAACGCGACACTTACCAACATTACAGCACATACATTTCGCATTCATGTGTCAAACACTAAAATTTTTATGTGAGGTTAGTTATGTGATATAATAATTTTCATTTTCACTAATCTGATATGGCATATCGTCTCATTAGTAGTAGTAAAAAATTAGAAGAGCTATTGTCTAAAAGCTTGAAATACTACAATGCCAATGTAAGAAAGGTATGACGAAATCTCTATCATAACCTATGCAGTATGTCATAAGCAATTTCCAGGATAATTCAACATTTAGGGCTGCACTGAATCAATGGAAACTATTTTGTGAGAAACCGCCCAAAGGTTTTGAGAAATATTTTGAGCCCGGCAAGAAACAGTCTCCGAAAGATGCGAAAAATGAGCCAGCCAAGGAAATGAAAGATGGTAAAACTAAGGACGCGAAGCAAGAACAACCCAAGCCACCACCTAAAACGTCATCAGGGAGCCAACCTGGGGGCTCTAAATCATATGACCAGTGGTCATTCGGATTATTTGGAGGCACTGGGAGCAGGTGGGTTACTGCAGAGTTCAAATAAATAATGACACATCAATTTTGCGTTTTAGAGGGAGTGGAGGCAAACCATTTGGAGATGGCGACCGTGATAAGTGGTATATTTTAGGAGCGGGGGCAGCGATAGCATTTTTAGCCACAATTACCCTGTGGGAGATGGGGTATAAAGAAATTGGATGGAAAGAATTTGTACAGAGGTAAGCCCTTATCAATATTTTGGAACCCATTCTGATTGTTTCCACCAGTTATTTAGCAAAAGGAATTGTAGAAAAATTAGAAGTTGTTAATAAGAAATGGGTGAGAGTGCGTTTACTACCTGGTAACACCATAGATGGTGCTGTAAGTGTTTTATCAACATTCTAATTTGATTACTCTTAACTATGTTTTATTTTTGTTAGAATTTCGTGTGGTTTAATATTGGCAGCGTGGACTCTTTTGAACGCAACTTGGAAAATGCACAAACAGAAATGAACGTTGAGCCTCCAAACTTTGTTCCCGTCATTTACAAGACTGAAGTGGAAGCTGCAAGTCTGTCAGGAATACTACCCACGATTCTGGTGATTGGATTTTTATTTTATATGATGAGACGATCTGCCGATATGATGGGCGGCCGGAAAGGACGCAGAGGTGGAGGACTCTTTGGGGGCGTCATGGAAAGCACAGCCAAACTCATCAATTCCAATGAAATTGGAGTTAGATTTAGGTTAGTATTTTTGAGGATTTTCAAATTTTCAAATGAGAATTTAAATAATTTAAATTCAATAAGTATATTTAGTTTGATTTGATCGCCAATCTGTTATTTTTGGATGTAAAATACATTCAAACTCTGCGTGATTTCTGACGTTTGCGTATTTGACAGGAGTAAGATTTAAAATGACGGTTTTTGAGAAGTGTTTATTTTCTTAAAAATTTGAAAGATATTTGGTAACGTTATGAATCACCTGAATGAAATATTGTCTGTTGGATTTTGTTCAAATTGAAGAGAGAAAAAACTAAGGCGCCCAGTCTAAGTGAAAACATTTTTCCTACCATTTTTTGTTCTTAAGGGAAAGGAGGATTAAAAAATAGATCAAATTTACCAACAAATTGTACTTATTTTACAAACCTTACAACTTTGTAAAGTTTATAATGTATTGCAATTTGATTAATAACACGTTTAACTTAGGAAGAAAAAATGTAGAATTTAATCATTAACCATAGTGAACATTTTGTAACTATATCTCAACTGTACCCACAAGGACCCAAGATTATTTGAAAATATTCAGTTAAAAAAAGCTAAAGAGCAATTTATACCAACATCAAATCGTGAGTAAAAATTTAGTATTTGTAATAATGAAATAATTACTTTTTTAGTTTATTGTATGTCATACAATCAATATGGGCTCAGGTGAGATGTACTTAAGCAACTGCACTGTGGTATTTAAGTTTTCCTTTGTTTTAGTTGTTACAGAATTAAATTTAATCTAAATTTAGTTAAGAAGAATTTTTTGTTCACCTATTTGTACCTAAGAAAAAAGAGTTCAAGATGATATAGAAAAGGCAAAAACAATGTGAACAAAAAACAAGTGGATTGTGCAAACTATAATTTTCTCGAAATTTACGAGTTTTTCGAAATTTTGAAAGAACACATCTTTGAAGAATTAAATTTATAATTGTGTGAACTTGAAATGTTCCTTTTGCTGTTAAAATAAACCCAAAAATAAGGAAAAACTAAAACATTTGATATTTAATAAAATCAAGTAGTACATTAATTGAAGAATTGAACAAATATCATAACAGATGACACATTTGATAAAAATAGTAAATCTACAATAAAACAGAAAATAACTTTATTAAGTTATTATGAAGTTCTTAAAGCGAAAATAAATTCCAAAGTAAATATTAATGAGTTCAGATGTCAAGATACTGTCAGAATTATAGTTGAACATCAAATAATTGATTTTGAGATTACTTATATATTATATTATAATATATTATATTATATTCTAGCCTGCTCGTTCTTAAGATATATTCAATAAAATTGTCTTTTTAGACATTTTAATTTTTTTTATGTATGGAAAGCAGGACTGTTATCTGGTTTATCATTTTTATACAAATTGGTAATTGCAGCGGGCCCTAGAACATGAATTTTACTTTTTCTCTTCTAAATCGTAAATTTATTTGTAATCAGACAAGAATTAGTAAAAACAAATCACAGAACTTTGTTTTATTGTTGATTAGTTCTATTTCAGATCTGTTTCATGATCTGGTTAAAAAAGTTGAGAAATTTCGTCGCCAGGTGTTAGATTTCATGTATTTCAGATTCTATGTTTCAAAAATATTAAAGGTTTATTTTATTACGGTAACTCTTGACAGACTCAAATGGTATAATAGAAAATGAAATGGATGGTTTTATAAAACATNNACATTATTGAAAAAAGTTTTAAACTTAAAAATTAATTTTATTGCCACATTATCACAATCTTTTGCATTACATGAATTTAGTAGAACTAAGAAAACTTAACCAAAGAAGCCAGTTAGTTACTTTGCAGTAATATAAAGAAATATGGAATCTTGTTAATTTTGGTATGGGTGTTAAAAAAATGCTAAACTTATTTTAATTTAATTGCTTTACCATAGAATTTCAGATAATCAGGCTTACAGTGCATCATTGAATATTGATTTTCAGTACTGAAAAATAATCAATGATTGCAATAATAAGCCCGATTTTCTTATGTCCTTGGGCATGTTACGATGGCATAAGCTTCAGTTTTTCTTTAAAAAAAGTTGATGTTAAAGCATTTATCCTAAAGATGGATCAGTGAGTTTCAGAAACGTCGGTAAAATAATTATGAGATTGTTTTTAGGGACGTGGCGGGCTGCGAAGAGGCCAAAATCGAGATCATGGAGTTCGTGAACTTCCTGAAAAACCCGCAGCAATACATCGACTTGGGAGCGAAGATCCCCAAAGGAGCGATGCTCACAGGTGATTTTTCTCCAATCTTTTTCCACCTTTTCGTCCATAAATCATCCCTCAGGTCCTCCGGGCACGGGCAAGACCCTCCTCGCCAAAGCCACGGCCGGCGAAGCGAATGTCCCCTTCATCACGGTGTCGGGCTCTGAGTTCTTGGAGATGTTCGTGGGCGTGGGTCCGTCGCGCGTCCGCGACCTTTTCTCCATGGCACGAAAGCACGCCCCGTGCATCCTCTTCATCGACGAGATCGATGCCGTGGGCCGCAAGAGGGGCGGCCGCAGCTTCGGCGGCCACTCGGAGCAGGAGAACACACTCAACCAACTCCTGGTGGAGATGGACGGGTTCAACACCACCACTAACGTGGTGGTTTTAGCGGCCACGAACAGGATAGACATCCTGGATAAAGCTCTGCTGCGGCCGGGGCGGTTCGACAGGCAAATTTTCGTCCCAGCGCCGGATATTAAGGGTCGCGCCAGCATATTCAGGGTTCATTTGGGGCCTCTTAAGACTAATTTGGATAAAAACGATCTGGCCCGAAAAATGGCGGCGCTAACGCCAGGATTCACCGGCGCCGACATCGCCAACGTCTGTAACGAGGCGGCGCTGATAGCGGCGCGAGATTTGAATGATTCCATCAATATGAAGCATTTCGAACAAGCGATTGAGAGAGTGGTAGCGGGGATGGAGAAGAAAACTAACGTTCTATCCCCTGAAGAGAAGAAAACCGTGGCTTATCATGAAGCTGGACATGCTGTTGCAGGATGGTTCTTGCAATTTGCAGATCCTCTGCTAAAAGTTTCAATTATACCCAGAGGGAAGGGTTTGGGCTATGCCCAATACTTACCCAAAGAGCAGTATTTGTACACGAAAGAACAGTTGTTTGACACAATGTGCATGTCTCTTGGAGGGCGCGTCTCCGAAGAGCTGTTCTTCAACCGAATCACCACTGGGGCTCAAGACGACTTGAAAAAAATCACGCAAAATGCCTACGCGCAAGTGGTTCATTACGGGATGAACGAGAAGGTGGGGAACGTGAGTTTCGACATGCCCAGAGAGGGCGAGCTGATGCTGGAGAAGCCGTATTCGGAAACCACGGCGCAGATGATCGACATCGAGGTCAGGAATCTGATAGACAGGGCGCACAAGAGAACGACGACTTTGTTGACGGAACACAAGGAGCAGGTGGTGAAGGTGGCGGAGAGGTTGCTGAAGCAGGAGATCATCAGCAGGGAGGACATGATCGAGCTATTGGGGAAGAGGCCATTCCCGGAGAAGTCCACTTACGAGGAGTTCGTGGAAGGGACGGGGTCGTTGGACGAGGACACGTCCCTGCCGGAAGGGTTGAAAGAATGGAACAAGGAGAAAGGAGCGAGCGAACCGCAACAACCACAGACGTCGAAAACTCCAGCTTGAGCTCCGCTTTGATGTAGTCATGCCCGGTTTTATGTTATTTTATGGCCATGGAAGGACGTTGTAGTTTGTTAACTATTTTTCTTAAGTTATACAATTTGCCGTTGGAAATTCATTTAATAAAATTTAATATGTACCATCAGCCTTCAAGTTTCTTTACTGTTGACTTGTTGGGGCTATTAAATTACGTACCTGTTGAATATTCACCATTAAAATCTTAAATCAACAGGTGTATGTAATACTACACCTTCTTATAAAATAAATTTGATCGATATTGAGGTGTCGAACGGGATTTGTTTTATTTTAATGATGTTTAGATGTTAATTTCACTTTTTTTTTGACTGAACGACTCCCTCTTGATTATTACAATCTCTATGATCTTGGCAATCCTTAAGTCAACATAAACCAAAGTAGGCATCTTAAAACAATTGAAATTTTAATAAAAATTTGTGTCTGATGGCGTCGGTCTTAAATTTATAGACAATTATTGTTAATATCAGTTTATTTATAATGATAATTTGTGAAAATTGTAAAACAATGTGACACTGTGGTATTACTAATGTCAAAAAAAGATGGGGTGTTATTATTTTTACTGTTTGAATAAAATCAATTGAGTCAAGATCACCGCAAATTTTCGCCCCTTATCTACGTATTTTTGAAACGAAAATAGTGTTTTGAGCTTGATTAAGTTAATTTCGATTGTTTTTTCATCAATTTTTAATTAAACAAACGCTTGGTGCATTTTTTTTGTATATAGTGACGCCATAAAACAATTGCTTTCCATTGGAAAAAACTTTGTTTCAAGCGAGTTGTGAAGGGTTTGCAGTTCTAAATTTGTTATATTCGAGTTCGTTTCTTGCAAAACTCATTTATATTCGGGATAAAGGAGTGCGGAGTTGTGGCGTGATCTAATCATTAGCAGTTTTGAATTTTTTTATAGGAATTGTTTTACTCAAAATAAAATGACGAATGTGTGATCTTAACGGTCTGCAGATCAATGGATCAAGAGGCTAGCGACTGAATTTGGGCTTGAGGGTAAGTTATGCAGTCAAGAAAACTTTTTTTGGATCATGAGTGCCGATGATATTTGTTTGACTATTAATACGAGATTTAGATTTTAATAATGCAAACATTGACCACTTGCTCCATATACATTCTAAACATTCATGTAGAATATGATTTTTTTCAGTTTCAATAGGAGTTTTTTATATATCCAGTATCATCAAATAAATTTTGGCATAAACTAAATAAATATAATGCGACAATATTTACAATTTAATAGCATAGTATTTTATTTATTAATCAATTTTTTTATATTTAAAGTAGTTTTCAAAAAGATGTAACCTCCATGTCTTATCATCAGTGATAGGTCAGTAAATTTTTTATGGTTTAGGAATGAAAACTATGGTGTCACTGTCACATCTCTAAAATAAATATTTTTGTTCTAGTTCTAAAAGATATTAATTGCCATCGACAAGCCTTGATACTTTTTAAAGAAAATGAACATTTTAATTTTAAATTCTTATGGTAATAGTGAATGCTTAATAGCGTAGACACAAATATTGTTTTCCGAAGGAGACAATGCACGGTCTTAATCTCAAATTTTTTATTTATCCTAACAAGAGTACTTTTTTTTCGATTATGAACAAGTGGATTCAAGACCACTTATGAAGAAAAATTATCATGATTGTACCTACAACCTACAATATTGTCACAATTTGTTGAATATCAAAATATTCAACAAGATACAACACTAAAAATAAAATGCAAACTGCAGACTGGATAATACAGGCTATGTTTTTAGGAAAAGATCTGCAGCAATATCTATGTATGATGTATGATCAAATGAATTTTGTAGCATGTGTTACGAATGAATACTGTCACTTTATCATCAGAGTTAAATGAGGTAAAATGGCAATATTCAACAAGAGACAACCATGCGTTTATGGCATTAAATGACTGGTTCATCTATTTCTTTTCAGTGACTAGCAAATTTAATAGTAGTATAAACATCTAGATGTTCTTCATCGTGTTGATTAAAGGAGAAAGTGTCCCCATAAATAATTTAAGGTCATTTATGTGTGATTGTTATTCTCCATATACCACTTTCAAGTCGCTGTTATAGATAATATAAAATTTATGTTCCGCCAGATAAGTGATTAAATTCGCTGTTTGATGTGGGGACATGTATCATGCCAGCATCCATTGCAATTAAGCGAGCGCATTATCTATTACTAAAACGTAATAAGCCCGAGCATTTTACCGATTTCATTTCGATGCAGATTCGAATTGCATAGATTAATGCTTAGATCGGTTTGTCCAAATTATAATTGGTTTTTTATTAATAATTCAACACTAACGCTATCTCATGGTCTACAGAATTCAATTAAAACAGTGACATCGATATTTATTACTCCAACCAATATTATATCGAATCTGATTACCCGCACAACAATAATGATGTTAACGTAATTTACAGAGCGAATTTTATCGCGGTGGGAGAAATTGTAGTTGCGTCACGGCCCTTTTTGCTCTTTTTTGATACGAGAGATGGATTAAAGCGATCGGACGACCGGCAACGAAGGGAAAAAATCGTTCGTTTCACCTCCTCGACGAAGCAATTAAGCCGAGTGTAATTTCTCATTAGTGGAGTCAAGTCTTGGCGGTGTGTGTGCGAGCAGGAGGTGGCGGCTGGTAAATCCATCACGAAGGATCACGCAGGTCATCTGATAGAGGTTGGCACGCGCGTTATCCAGATAGCAGCAGTGATTTACAATGCCGTATTTCCCCGCAAGTCCATCACGTACAACGGCTCCCCGTACCTCCCCGCCGCCCCAGCCGACCACCAGCCAATTTCCCGAACCTACCTGTGGAAGAACCGGGTTTTCACGTACAAATTCACACCGACGCTTTGTTCGGACGCGCCAACAATTTTGATTTTTGCTTTTCCGATGATGAACGCTTTCTTCGCCGGTTGATTGTTTTTTCAATAAATCCGTTACATACAATGCGTTTTTAGCGTTCAATGAATGCTTCATTTGCTCATCCAAAAATTGGACAAAGACGGAATGAAGAGAAAAAGTTACAAATTATGATTTATGTTACAAACAGTGGGCCGGAATGCAATGCCGAGCATTCTTGAAAGGGTCCCAGTAACAGTTTCAGTAGCCGAACCGGAAATGTTGCTGATTTTTTACTTTTCATCATATTAAGAAACAAAAGCATTTCGTTACATTTTCGATCTCAAGTTGTCAGAAAAATGTAATCTCAAAAAAATGCGCCAGATTCTTATTTAATCCTGCTTTAACTCGGCTGATTTGGATGTGAATGTGTCAACTATTCTAAAACTGAAGAACATAAAAGAACAATTGGCACCAATTCCTAAACCAGAAGAACTTTATATAAGAAAATTTATATGAAGACTCTTTAGGTGGGACAGTTGTATATATTATGTCCATTTGACTCTACGAATCAAGGGACAATCAGGTATAAATTGCACATGTTTATCGTTATATTTCTATTAATTTACAAGCCAGTGTACAATGTTT
>QDEB01117533.1:0-12217 GCA_004193795.1 Asbolus verrucosus | reverse complement strand
CCCAACTGCCTTCTTTGAGAGGCTGTAACTCTATTAAGAGGCGTATTAGAGAAAAAGTTGGAGAAAAGACGACCCCCCTTATTTTTTCATGTTCGGTCATCTTCCAAACTATTGGGATATAATAACACCTGCATATTTAAAAAGTTTTTATCATAAAAGAGTGTATTTCAATTTTCTCATTCTGTCAGATCAGAATTTAAATTTCCTGTTTATGGGGGATTAGGACGAAAAAATAGGTCAACGTTAAAAGAAATGAAGAACAAACGTAAAGCCCTTCTTTAAAACAAATTTGTTAATTACAACGTACAATGAAAGAGGTTATAAATAATATAAAGTATAACACAAAAAAAATGCTTTATTGAAATAGTGGTCGGACGAATCGTCCAAATTGGAGTGGATTCGCAAATCCGAACCCCCTGAAGTACTCTTGGCTCACTCGATTGCGCCGAATTTAGAACGTTTGCTGCACGAGTGCAATTTTGAAAATTAGGCTCGCGTCCGCTCCGTCACATGTAATTATTCTCGAGATTCCGGACAAAACCCGGAGCCGGATTAGCGTCGCAAGCTTAACTGCAATTGTCTAAATAAAGCGAGCACACACTCACAAACGTATATAAGATGCAAATGAATGAAGACAATGGTTCGGTTCGTGTCTGTTTGCGTTCGTACGCTCACGGGCACACATAATCGAATCACGGACTTTGTGGAAACACACGAGATCCGGGCTTAGGAAAACTCCGGGTAGTACAAATGCGGCCATCACGCGTCGCAGACGAAGAACACGACATTAAGCTTCGACTAAAGGATAACGTCGTGTTGACCAGATGGAACGGAACAGTCGCCGAGGCGGTTCAACAACAAGACGACGACGTCTGCCCGTCCCTCGCAGACGTCGTCGGTGCATAAGCAAACAGCTTTGAAGCGGTGCATTCACGGAATAATAGCAATCGAGAAATTCGCAATGTTATTACCTGCGAAACAAGCGTCTTGAATTTTCTAAATTCTCTAGGATTTCCATTCCGAGATAATTATAATAATTGTGATGGGAGCTTGGATGTTATTAAAAACGACAAAAAATACATTGTTCTTTCTAAAAATAACGACGTTCTTATCCCGAATGTGATCTGCTTTAACAAACCTTGTCGTTTTTTAATGATCTGCGGATGAATGTGTAACTGCAAAAAGAAAGGCTAAAGTTGAACCACTATTTGTTAAGATAAAATCTCTCTGAACATTAATTAACAACTCCCCACTTTTAATTACTGCAGACATAATTTTATTGCTACATTTGTTGTATTTTTATTATTTCTATAAATAATTATAGTTTATTCATTTCGATTGTAATAAAGTTAAATGTATTTATCTATTTACCTTCTCGTAGAGGATGGAATTACATGCATTTGAAATTCTTATACACAGTGTCTCAGAAATAACCATTTAAAAACAAAGTACCTAGGCAATTTTGAATTGTCATATTTTAAAGATAATTTGTTGGTAGAAAAAAGTAATGATTAATACAATATATAATGTTGCTATTTTTTATTTAATTCAAAAAGTCGTGATAACTTTTATGTATATTGCGTTTATTTATTTTTTACAAAATTTATTAATAGTTACTTTTCTACAGCAGCGAACACTAATTGTCTCTAAAATATTATAATGCAAGATCGAAAATGATATATGTGCACTACAGCACCACTAGAAGGAAAATCGTTTGTAATATAGTAGAATGTCTAATGGTTTTTAAATGGTAAACTAATGACCAAGTGCATGCTGTTTTTTTTTTATTAATTGAATTTAAAAGTTAATCTAATAATCTTTTTTAGTTGCTAAGCATCAACTAATGTAACGTAATTTAAAAGTTTTCTTAACTTAACACAATTTCTTCAAAAAAAAAAAAAATTAATCGTGTATATGGATGAAATGTAAATGTAGTTGTACAATGCTAAGGATATTTTACGGTCTTCTGCCTTTTATCAATCAAAATCCTAAGACTTGGAAGGAAAAAATGCTGAAGATTTCCGGGTTACGCCGCGATCGACGTAAAGAATTTGTTAACGTTTCGTAAATCATACTGCTTACTTCCTCAGAAGAAATATAAACTTTCAGTTAACCCGTGCAACCCGAAAACTTATAGTATGTTAGAACTTGACAAAATGAAGAGATTACAATATTGTACCATGTCACATTGTATTGTGATCCTACTTGTTTGGAAATAAAATACGTAAATTACTGATCGTAATTTGAGTTTTCAGGCTACTAATCATAAAAATAATTGTTCAAAATGGCATTTATTTGATACAAGCAGATAAATTTGTTTTAAAATTTAAATTATAAAGTGCTTGGCAACCAGAAACATACCTTAAGACATAATTTAAAGACTCCAATTTTAATACTCAGGCCTTTTTTTGCTAATAATTTTCATCAAATAATTTGTCTTTAAAAGGTTTGGTGCTAACATACGCTAAAATAAGCTTTGGAATAGCATTGATTTTATTTAAAACCATCAGTTTGTTAAACTAAATTTTACTGCATTTACAAACTATTACTTAATGTAAATAAACAAACATAACTTTCAAACTAATTACTTAAGCAGCATTATTATCATTGAAATACTTAACAATTAAATGTCTTCATATCTATGACAATTGTTTCATACTCGTTGTTCTTCATTCAAAGTCTGCTGACACAATCGGAGCATTCTTCAACATATTGTTAATCAAACTTACATTTTGTAGTAATTTTCGTTAATTATACCCTATGCTCATCATTTCCCCAATTTTCCACATAATCTTTTTATAGCTTTATGTTTAAAAAATAATATGTTTTTTAAACGCCAGTTCATTCATTAATGATTTTTTTGTTAATACTTGTGATTGTTTAGAAGAATCTTCAAATTTCAAAAACAGTTCTTTTTAAAGGTCAAAACTGTTGATTTTAATCATATTCTCCACCGAGTAATTGCAGATTTGGATAACAGGGGAGTATTAGGCAATTTTTATTTATAAAACTCTACGCATCTTTATATCCAATTTATTTTTACATTAATTAATGAACTAACGATAGATTTATGAATTAACTACAGAAGTTATTTTTTGTTTCTTCCGTTAACCAATTTAGACCGGGATATATTTAAAACTAAAAACAATATTTTTTTTATGCTTAAAATACCAAAAATATGTACTTGCGATTTTTTTTTCAAAGACTACTCAACATGTAGCCATATCTACATTACAAAAGCAAACATTTTACGCATTCATTGCATACCAAACGACAATTGAAAATCAAATTAAATTAAATCAAACAATTCGGGACCAATATTGGTATCCCGTTGCTGCGATTATTGGTCCTGGCGGTGAGCGGTTGACTCGAAGTGGCCCGTCATGGTCGGACTCAAAGACCACCGCGACCATCTTCATAGAAACGAGCAAAACCGCGAAGGTTTCGGAGTGTGTGCCGGTGATTAATAAGGGACAGAGTGTCTGGTCGGAATTAGCAAGTGTGTATTTTTTCTGCGGCGTCGATGTAAAGTTTATGGCGATGGTTGCTCGCGATAAGAGTACATAATCGAATCCACTCCTGGATAAAACGTATATCATGAGGGCGTGAGGGCGAACACGGGGGACACGGTTCGGTTGTACTAAGTCCTGAAGGTGCAGGAACTGCGGGAGACGTGACGACCTGGTCCTGAATCCTAACGACTCGAAGCCATGTATGGCGACCCAATCCGTTCTTGTTTCTTTTCAATTTTTGATGATATCTTCGCTCACGCTGAGAGTTTCCGCCGCAGGATCTTACGCCGTAATGGGATAACGAGGGACCCGCGCGCGCCGTCCGTGGTCAATCCTGTTTTCCTCCCGAACTGACGTATTCGGGATCGCATGTTTATTGCCGGATTCCTTAACGGACACACGCGGCATCTGCACGCCCCAATTATTCATTCGGCGAACTCCGCCGACGCCCCTGGAACCAGAGGTTTTAATTAATTGAAGATTGCCGCAAAAATTTCGCCGCCTCCAGCCGGGACAAATAAACGAAATTAAAACGCAGGCATAAACACGTTCTTTCTTTGCGCAGATTATTGTATTCAGCCGCTCTTATTATGCTTATTTAATGAAGGTTTTAGTGTTATTACTCGGTCTTCGGGATCTTACTGGAATTAAAGTGCAGTCATAACAAATGTTTAAGAAGTCCGCCAAGAAATGGCAATCGTCTTATACTCAGAGAGCGGAAAGACCCACCCCTCTGCTTTTCTGTTTATCTCATTTTCCAGATTTAAATATTTTATTGCACACGCTACAAGCTTAAACTTCTCATGTTTCAACTTAAGTCCCTCAATTAAATTGATTTCTTAAGTCCCTGCCTGCAACTTGTCAATGTTAGCGTAATAAGTTATTAAAGCAACTCAGACGTCTACTTTACAAATTTGAAAAGCCTTCCATTATTTATACATCCATTAAATTACTCGCTCTCAAAGTTGCAATTTTCTTATTTCATCGTCACAGAACACGACCCGATGAATTATCGAAATTTTTTACAAAAAACAATTTCAAACGTTCGTTTCAGTACACCCACCAACTTTACTCGAAATAAAATTCCTCATGAGCAAAAAGCATTTTCTCCCACTGCACGAAACACTGAAACGAAGAATATATACCTAAGAAAGTTGTGAGTATAGCTCATGTTATGACATCATATTGGGCAGGTATACAACACATTACTTTTACTTCTTTTTTTCATCCACATAAATATTAAAATATATATTAAGTTAACAAAACTAAACGAGATAAATGCTGTTGCGGTGTTTCTAATTCGGCGCTCCTTCTTAAATTATAACAACAATAAATTATAATCTCAGAAAATGTGAGGAGGTATAATCAAAATGTACAATGAGAAGGAAAAAAAAGAACAAATTCTTACATTACAAAGAAAAGACCCATTTGTAATTGTAATTGAAATTTTCTATGGCATTAGAAATATATTCTCTAAATTACACAGATTGGTTGTTGTGGACTGCGGATTTATCTTTCACAAAACTGAACTGATAAATTTAGCTATGAAGTTTTAATTCCAACTTATTTCGACCTCACGCAAATGCACTTTAAAAGCACTTTTGAAACCAAACATCATTTTAGTGGAAAAGGGACAACAGATTGGATAAAAATACTATTTTCCGGATCGAACCAGCAAAACGGCCGTATCGCTTAAACGTGGATGTGATGGGCCGACAAATCTTGTACTAATAAATCGTCAAAATTGCAAAACAATCGCGTTAGCGAAAATTTAGTGGATGTGTACGTGCGTTTCATATTCCGTCCACCGGCAGCTCTCAAAAATAGAATATTGAATTTTTATGAGCACGTTATAAATATGGATCGGGAAACAAACAATCGGGTTTATTATTTCTGGTCGAGAATTAAACGTTTGAAAATCGCTTCATTTTACTTAACCGTGATTGCGGTCGAGCGTAGTTTTATGGTTGCAACGGTGATATCGTCGAGCGAAAAATTTTTGGCAACCATCCATTTAACATGGAACATGCAATAAATCGCATAATATTCTCCCGAAATAGTCGTGAAATTGGTCAATTTATTGTCGATTAAAGTCGGATTAGTAAACGTGGAAAACGTCCTACATCATCTTGCTTAACTGATATGCAAATGTTATGCTGTCATAAAAGCACAAAGCCTGTACCGACGTTAAATATCACTGGCAGCATAATATGTTTCGAGATAATCGGAATGAAGAGTTTACAAATCATAGCGTATAAAAGGAAACGCCGGAAAATGGAGACGAACACGAATTGAAATAACGTCGAAGACTCGGACGTATTTGACATTGCGGTCTTTGTATGCGGCATTGCATGCAAGTCCTGTTCTGCCACACTCGACATGCTTTGGATCGTGTATATTTTTTCCGAGATCTTATCGCTCAAGACTACATAAAGGAAATTAAAAATCCGCATTGATGATGTTTTTCTCCATTGGAAAGTTTTTGCACCTCTCTCGTTTAATATCCCGCTTTCCAGATTCGATGAGCTTTTTGTAAAACTTTGTGTCTATCTTCAGTTTTAAATTAAATGTTCTTATTCCGCAACCACGATTAGCATATCTGAACAATTGAATTCGTTAAGCGGTACAATTTGCCAAATTGGTACTTCGGAGGGGCTGGTGTTTTTTTTTTTTAATGTCTATTAGTTTATTCCCTTCTATAAGAATTAACAAATAAACAATTCCGCAAAATCACTTTGTTTGCTCCTTTTCAAATACTTTTCACTCTCCATCCGATACAAAGTCGATGCATTATTATAGCGGTTGGTACGGCAAGGATAATTAGATCAATACGTGTTTGATGTAATAATGTTGTACAAAAGCTTGTTCTGCCTTTGTTCTATAATTAGTATGCATAGATGGGGAATTGCTCCTGGTTCTGCATTAAAAATGCCAGGTAAATAATAACATGCCGCCGTCATCCTTGAATTGCACAATTTCGTACATCGTAACGAGCTTTCCGACAACTGATGACTAGGTTTCATGGCTAAATCGATATAAACGTCGCATAAAATGTGACAATAACTCTATAGATTATGTATAAAGTACGCACACACGCCACGTTGTTCCTTACAAATCTCGGCGAACACGCCAGGTGCCATAATTACCGAAAGCAGCAACATCATAGCCGTAATTATAGTTTTGTTGATTGTTATGATTTAGTACTTTTAAGCACGACACTCTAATTTTATATTCATTTCCTTGACGATTACACCAATCATTTGCAAATTTCCCGATTAGAATCTGCATCGTCGGCAACGGAGGAAACTGTAAAACTCTCTTCGGAACATTCGCACCTAAAACCCCTCTCCGATATGACATTAAACGAATCGAATATAATATTGAAATGTTAGAGCGAGATGTGTAAAATATATAAACTTAGAACGTATGGCGAAAGCACACACAAGAGTGATATAAAAAGTATCTGGGAAAACCACCTGTTGCGGCAGAAAGCCCTTACAAATTCTCCAAAGAACTTAAACAAGAAGGCAAACAGATACCTGTTCTATATAGCTTTCCAATTGAGTTCGAGATGTCCGGAACAATTTTCGAATATAATTTTCTTGTTTCATCGCTTAATTAGTCTATATGCCCGAAACGCAAATCGAAAGAGTCAAATCGCATCTTAAAAAATTAAGATTTGCAGAATTTAAAACGACTCCTCCACATTTATGTTATTACAAAAACATTTTTGGTGCTCTCTGTTTTAAAAGCTATAACACCAGACTTTAGATTTTTTTAATCCAAACATTATTACAGTGACCAGGCAGAGTAAATTCATGAGATTCTGTTTTCTCCATCGTTGGTTGTTCTGGAAACTGCAGTGCCTCAATAAAATTTAAATTTCGACTAAAACAATTTGGCGTGTGATCAGGATTCCTGGAAACATTTTCTCTAAAATGAAACTGACAGAAGAGCTACCGTTCTTTACTTTATTTCCCTGATCGTTGCTGGAAAACCTGTAATGAATGCCTGGATAAATAAAAAATTCATCCAAACCAATTTGGTACCGTGACCAAGATTTCATGTCTTGCTCCCACTGGAATTACAAAATGATAAAAATAAAATAAGCGAGATTGATTCTTATTTGTCAGCACTGAAGGCTTCACAGTCGTTCGTAAATTTTTCAGGAAAAGTGTGGGCGTTCGCCGTTTTTCATGAACGAACTCGTTTCAAAAAAAAATGCCCAAAACTCAATCAAAAATTGAACAACGCTCTCGCAATAACTTAAAAAACTGTTTTTTTGTGTATGCGTGAGCGAAGAATTTTTATATACCGCCGATTGTTCCCGCTGATGAAAATTTGTCGGCGATGATTGATGGATTCCACCGTTTTAATAGAGTTACTTGTCGATGGGTTGTTTGAAAATTAACGAGTAAACGTGTCTGTACTCTAACCTTAACGCCACATATTTACAAAAAGTCCCTCCTCGAGTTGAAACTATTAATAGCGAGAGGGGTCTAAAAGTTAAGTGGAACCGAAAGATCCAACGGAGTCCGCCTTCAACCGCTTCAACTTTCGGTTCTACTTGCTCATTTCTTTGTTGAAACTGGTCGTTTGTGTCGTTTATATTTTTACTCCAATACAATGAACGAATTTATACATTCCAAGTGGAAATATGTCATTTCAATGTTCGCAAACGCGTGTGCTGTTTGAATTAGAAAATCCCTACGATGCTTTTGTCGGTTTTGAGATATTTATAGACGGTAAGTAGTCTAATTTTATGCATTATTCTACTCATGTTACTGTTTATTTCAACGGTTTATGAGACTCTTACTTTTACGAGTAAAGAAACGATCCATGGCATCGACACTTAACCAGTCGTTCTTCCATAGTTCCAGCCTGAGATCGATTGTTTTCAGAATAAGAGGTGAAAACGTGACTTGTTCTCATTATGTTATGTAAACTAACGTTTCATATAATTGGCCCATTTCTTTAATTTACTTGTTTGATGCAGTTTCTGATAAAAAAATAATTAGTTTTATGCAAAAATTTGAGAAACGATTGAAGACTGAGAAACCTTAAAACCTAACTATTTAAATAAAAAAAATTAAAATGGCGAACTGAACGTCTATTACATCGAAATGAACTTATTACCACTTCTTTCAAATAGAGCTCGTAATCGCAGTGTTTGGGCTTATAATCAGGAATAATTTCGCGAAATTGTAGTAAACGTACACAACTTCACCAGTTCATACGATAGTTGGGCTTTATTATCCCGACTCGTGTTGTAAAGTTTATTGTCCATTTTCCAGGGGCTCAACTTTCAGATTAACTATATATAAAAATTTAGTGTGAACTCATAAAACTTGTTGTAATGAAACGTTATCATAAAAATTGTCACATTTATCCGAGAAGTTGGTCGCGTCGCATCGATTTCGTAGAATATCAAAACAATATGAAAAGTTTTAGTAATTCAAGGCGTTACCACGCACACTTAATAAAAGATAAATTTCGCCGGAGTTGCCGTTGTATTTTTTTAACGTCGTATTTATCACCATGGGATGAAATATTACCGGGCGTTTTGTATTTGCATTGTGTTAAAGACAACAGAGGCGAGGAAGTCCCAAATTAACTGTGATGACTCGTTTGTGGCTGACTGAAGTATTCTTAAGACAAGAGTTTGTTGGCTATATTGTTTTAGGTATACTAATGAGGTTTATTCAGTCGATTCCAGTTGGAGAACGAAGATTTAGTAATAATTTTTTTGCACCATGAATAAACCGACGTACAGTTCGAGAATAAAATTTAATTAACTCATGAAATAATCACAACTGTGCACTCGTGCGTAGTAATGCATCCGCACAACAATTATCGGTTCGAAACGAAAGGCGGCATCACAAAAACGGATTAAAAGTCATTTGCCGGTTTGTTTAAAGCCAAATTGTTTATTTAGTTCAGGAAGTTTTATATGGCATCAAAAACCGATATAAATTCAAAAACAAACGTAATTAAAAGGACAAAGGTTTTGTCAGATAACACACACAACCACCTTCTCTCTAGCCTCGAGCACCGGCATGGCAATTTTAAAACAGACATGTACCTGAATTAAAAAAACAAAGGTAGGACATAAATGGTCAATTTAAATTTCAAACCGACGTTGACAACCATAATGATAATTTATTTGTTGTGGACTAATGTGGGGCCGAGTGCTACGCCCTCTGTTATAGACAACACACGACTGAGCTAATGGGCAATTTAGAAATATTTCGCATTAAATTACGATGTTTTATTTCTTTATTCTGCAAACGAAATTCTCCAGGAGGCGTGCACGAGATCATCTGGACTATTTAAATTTTTTTTGGATCTGGCTTTGGTCCTTTTATCCAAATAATTATTTAATCGATCGTGCACGCTCCCACTACAGCCAAAGAAAATAGCTACAAGCATCCTAAAAAGCTCCCTATAATATACAAAGTGTTACACTAACCAAACGCTAAACGAATCGAAAATAACCGCGCCAAGAAAACTGGGTCGTCGTCTCTCCTTTTCAGGAATTGTGCACGTCGGAAAATTAAGTCGTTCAACAGTACTTCACCTCTTCGTTGAAAAAACATTGTTTTGATGTTACTCTCAACGAGGATAAATTAAATTAGAATAATAAAAATTAGTTCAAGAGATCTGCCTTTTATTGAATATAAATAATTTTTTCAATCTCGAGTTTTTTCCGGCTTTTCAACTTCGCAAGGTCTTGTCTTAGTTTGACTATTAAAAAAATTAATTCAAAAAAGGTTTCTCTTCGTCTCCTTCATATCCCCACTAAGACTTAAAATATATTTAAAACTTTTTCACCGTGTCTTTTTTAATGATTTTACTTGTTACTCATCAGTGAGACGAGTAACAACAAACATTGTCACAAGAACTACAGAGATTTTTTAAAAGTAACAACAGGAAAGAGGAAGATCAAATTAATTAAAACTTCTCTAGAAAGGAAGCAATAAGTAAATTTCCCAGTTTTTTCTGTTCCTGTTTTTCAGAGCATGATTCAATGTCACAAGTTGCAAATTCGAAAACAATAAATTGAGTTTTTGAATATTATGGCAGATGCCAAAACTTTTTGCAAATAAAACAGTTTTTTACCAAGCTCGGGGTATTTGTCAGTTTTGTTTGATGGCTAAAACAAAACTTTATTTAACAAGTGGTTTCTTTGTTCCAGACGCGAAACAATCACAAAAATTCCAACAATAATACAGAGAACGTCATGAGGTAAGTGATATTATTGTATTGCCATGAAAATCAATTTTATAGAAAATAGTTTCGTTTTTTTCTCTTTTCTGTTTATTTAACTCTGTAGCGAAATGTTTGGAACGCTGAAGAGTCTCGTTAGGGTATTTGACACGAGTATATAATTTGTGCAGCGAAGTGAAAGAAACTTGAGGGGCTGATTGTAAGAGGGAGGCTGTGTGTTTTTTCATAGCTGATTTATTTATTTATTGTGCGTGAGTTGTGGTAGTTGGATTTTATTAAATTGGGACCGGGGGCTTTTGTGTGAAGACGAAAAAAATACTACTTTTTTTGAGCGCATTTCCCGGGAGAAATAAGACCTAAAGTTCTAAATACAAAGAACAAACAAATAATGCCTTTTGACAAGTCTGATGGGAATTGAAAGAGCCGATCCTTTAAAATAAGTAATATTTCAAAATGTAATATCGAGAAATTAAAGACTGTTTTCTTTGGGATTGGTATGTGTGGTGGCGGAAAAAAGAAATACAACCACTCAAAGCGGACAGACCAAGGATTAAAGCGGAGACATGCCTCGTCGAGTATTTGTGAATCAATATTTACAAAGAAAGAAAAATACATCATTCAAAGTGAGAGCTATTACACTGAAATATTCATGTTCGTGTCTATGCAGAGTATCCGATGGATGTAAAGTGGTTGTTTTACAGAGTTCCGTAATGGCAATGGCAACGGATAAATGCCAGAGACTCTACCCGACCCTGCACCCCACGTCGACACCCCCGAATCCTGCGCGTGCCGAGTTTTGGCTTGATTTGCTTTCGGCACGCATTGCCGGAGGTGCTCTCGTTTCTGGCTGGGGGGCTGCTTGCAATCATAATCACCGGGATTAACAGGACTCATCCTTTCCCATCTTAACGCCGTCGATTAAATTTCGAATTATAATCGCCTCAGTCTTGCGCAAACATATTGTCACGAACTTCCTAATCAAACCAGTTTTACACCTTGCCGCTTCCGCATCGTTGAAAAACTTTGCTCCGTTTGTTGGAATCGTTAAAACGCCCCATCAGCGGCTTAATGGCGACGGTTATGTTTGCTCAGCTCGCGAAAGGGGTTGTTATATCGCCACGCTTATGATTTGCAACCTCTAATTTAATTATCTGCACGCTGGAGCGACTCATCTAATATGTTTATATCGTCAAGTGAGGATCTATCCTTCCGACTATGTGACGTCCTTGAGAAAATCACACGGAAATGTTTAATGTTCAAGGTCAGATGCTTTGCTTCCATGTAAGCGGCCCCCAATTACTAATATTTGGTTTTCCATTAAATCGTAGTTTCGTAAAATCACTGTTTATGGAATAATTAATATGCTATTATAACTACATTTTTATTCAAGTTACTATTTCCCCCAATTTTTTTGAAGAATCAAAATAAATAGCCTATGCATTATCAAAGCGTTTTTCTTCCATATTATTAATTTACAT
>QDEB01117524.1:9626-29630 GCA_004193795.1 Asbolus verrucosus | reverse complement strand
GTTAAATGTAAATACCAACACTTAATTTTGTTGAAACACTGAAATAATATTCATGGGTTGCATAGAACATTAAAAAGGCAATGAACTAAAAATAGAATATGACGATAATTCACAACTACTGAAAATTCGATAATCGTTATTTTCAAACTTGACGAAAACAATTCACTATATAAAGATGGCCTTTTCATTCCTCCTTTCACTAAAATATGGGCAATAAACTAGTGGTTTTAGAATCGATAAAAATTTCGCCTCAGGGAGACTTGGTCACATTTTCAACTGTAATGTTAGTGACGAAATATAAACTGTGCAAGATTTTCAAGAAATTCAATAGAGATTTCACATATCCGACAAGACGACAAAATATCAGAGTTGACTCAATCTTCAAAAAATCCCAGAAATTCTGGCATGGCTATGTAACACAACACCTACATATTCATAATTTGATAACTGCCAATAAACATTTGTGTTCAATGGTGCTTGTACACACTTCGATAATGATCGAGCCTTTGATATAACGTTTCTTCAGCAACTTAAGAACTGCAGCGCGAGGGCAAAAAGAAACCGCCTATCTAGTTCATTTATTCAGCGTCATCTTCACATGACGCTGCAACAAAACGCGCTCAAGTTACGTCGGAAACGAAACCAGATAAAAATTCGCCGTTATCAGTTCCCACTGAAGCGTTTTTGTTCTTATCTATACATTATGTTCCGCTAAAGCAACAGATAAATGTACAATGACTCACACGTTCATTGAAATCTAGACGGCGACGTAGACAAAACAGGGGCCCACAACAATGTAACACACCTGTTGTCGCCCCCGAACGGGGAAAAATCACGCGACGTGTAATATGCAGCGACCCTAACGCGTTTCATTTATTTGTGACTGGATGAAATCAGCCCCATCTCCGAAAGTTGAAGCGATGACGTTCCGAATTAACTTTAAGTTGCCTCGAGGACGCGTTTGTTAAACTAATTTGGCAACATTACATGCGAAGATGTCGGCGGGTTGTTGTAGAGACAACAAAACGGGGGGAAGCTTTTTCCAGATTCGGCGAAAATTTCCACTTTTGCTTAATGAAACAATGAGTCGGCAGCATTTACCTTGAATAAATATGATTAGCTTTAAATTGGTGAAGACTGGACTCGGTCTGGACTGGTTTTAATCGTGAAAGTCGCCATAATTAGGATTTAATAGGAAAAATATCGATTCCTTAATAGCCCTCGCCCATCAATAATAATGAATGCTCAACACCATTAGGGTAATAAAATTATTTTTCTGTTAGACTGTTAACACTCGACAATGCGCCCGCACATACAATAATGGGTTTTTTCTCACGATTAAAAAAAACGGAATTAATTCGCCTTTTTAGGTGGCATTAACTCTTCATGTAATAATATTTATGCTCATCAGCCTCGGGTGTTGTAGGAAATTGATAATTTAATTGGCAAGGGTACTGGAATTGACGGCAAAAAACCCACCAAAGAAAAACCACATAATAATTATTCTTAATGATCATGCAAGAATCGAATCAAAAACTATGTGGAATATCAAATGGTTCCAAAAAAGAAGTAGGTGCCAATAATCCTGAAGGTTACCCAAGAAGGTCGTTCTTAGCTAAGTAATTGGGAAAAGCAGATGGGTTGAAATTAAAATACCCGCTCACCTCGGTCTTGACATACAACCTAAAATTTTCTAATTTTTCCCAAAAATTTCACGATTCTGTTAATGATAATGGAAACAGCGCCCGTTTATGCGATTATCTCACTATTCTCTACATTATTGTTTATATGGTTAGAGCTTCTGTTGAAACCATTTAAACCCATTAAATCCTCCTAACGGAACATACGATTTACATTCGCAAGAAATATCTAATTAAAGCTGATCATAAACATTATGTTTATGTATTGCGAAAGTTACACAATCCATAATCATAATAATTTAGTAATATATCCATTTAATGTGTAATGTGAAGATTTAATAAGTTATGTTTACGTTTCTGGTTATTACAATGTAATGTTGTTTCGTATTTCCGCCGTCTTAGTTCGAAATTTCTTAATCCAACGTGAAATTAATCTTGTAATGGTATTAATTTTCAAAAACGATCACAATTCGGTTCTTTTTCTTTTCATACAAGTTTTCACCTTTCCGAACATGCATTTTTCATTTTCGAACTCATTGTACAAACACAATAAAATTGCGTAATAAAAAAAAACATAAAAGTATTTTCTTTGAGATATAACGGGAACTGTAATCTAAAATACACATAATTCACAGGTAAACATAAACTTATCGCAAGATTTTTTTTTCGTCGTTCATTTTCGCATTCAAGTTCGAAAATTGTTGAATTATGGCCGTGTGTCACGACGTAATCTAACGTGTTTAAATTTCTCAAGAATGCGAATCCACTTAACATGAAGTTAAAAAAATCCAACAATACAACGACTGGCCTTTTGCCTAAATCACCACACTGAAATAAAATAAATCGGCTTATTTTTATGTCACGTTTTCCAATATTAGAACATTTAACCTGTACACTTATTGCAGAACGAATTTCCGTTTTGTAATGTGGCGAATACATAACGGAGTATTTGGACATAAATTACAGACCAAAGAGAAGACCAAACTTGTTTTCGACGACCACGAACCCTCTATGACAGACCCATCAAAATTCCACCAAAGTGGAACCTGAAACCAACATGCCAACGATCGTAAAAAAAAATGAATTGCTGAAAACTCGGAAAATCGGGGTCATGAACTGGAAGTTTTACATAATGTCAGTTCTTACATATTCGATTACCAACTTCCCCACGTTATTTTGGAACACAATAGTAACTTGTTCCAGATGTTCCGAGTATTTATAACCAACAACTGATACTCTCCGAGATTTTAATCTGCATTTTCCCTAGCTGTGACATCTGCAACCTAAAAAATCGGACAGCGCACCCACATCACGCCAATTTGGCAAAGTACGAAGGATAACACAACAATATGTAACGGTGGACAAACAAAAGCGAACACGTGAAAACACAAACGAGGTCGCGTATCTTCTGCCACACTTAACGTCGATTTTTAAATTCAGAAGTGGGATCTATCCGCCCATTATCTGGTCGTGTGTGCCAATATTATGAAAAAATTTATGGCAGAAATAAATCCAAGATCTGGGATAATGGCGATCCGTTTAATCCGCGATTTATCAGCTTGTGTGGCAATGAGGACGGTTTCTGCTGTGTGAATACGACTTCAGGTGCGTTTCCAGGTAGCATTTCTTGGAGATTACTCAACAGATAATATTATCATCTGATTCGTCATTAATTAAAGACCGTGATTCACCGGTGAAGGAAAAATTGTAAAAATTTGTTTCATTCCTCATCCTCGACCACGAATAATAACCCGCATTCCCTATTAAATCGATTTGCGTGCGTGCATGTTGTATACCAGAGGAAAAAAAAAATTCAAAACCGCGCCCTCGAACTCACCCGCCGCTGCTGGAACAATCGGATGTTCTTGCCGCATGCATAAGCAGTAAAGTAAAAGTTAAGTGTGAAATACCACCGTGTTATTATTGGTACATACCGATTTCATATTTCTAATTAAAATTCAGTGTGTGTTCGATTTCTTGTATGGAGAAAAAGAGCGTTGCCAAACCGGGAGCTAATGCAAATGAGACCTAAGCTAGTTACGTTCCTTCGGATGCGGTCATCGAAACTTTTCCGTTATGAGCCGGACTTAGCGTTTAAACAACGACGAAACTGTCGTGTGTAAACTGTTCATAGCGAATGCGGGAGGATTTTGAGGTTATAGTCCACATCCGGTGAACGGAAGTACGAACCTTTATCGGCGCCTGGTTTATCCGAAACTCCCCTTATTTATCACAGAAACTGGCCACCCGAACCGGCTAACAGTCAGTTCACACTGGACGTTGCGGGCGCGACGCGACAAAAAACAACACACAAACGCACTTAATTATCCGTGGTAAGGCACTGGCTTCGTTATTTCACATTACACATCGAACTCCGACGCGCCAAACTAACTTAACACGGCGTGCATGAGGCGAGACCTCTCGAAAACCATCGAAAACCGACGAACAAAAAATACTTTGCCATCATCATTGTACCTGTTGAATGGGACACGAAATTTAGCCCAATGGCGGGGCTATCTACGGGTCACGGACTCGGGAAGACGACGTGCATGTGCGTGAGGGTCGTTCTTTGTTGGCTGGGTCGAGAACAATGGGCATTTTTGCCGCCTCGTCCGGCGAGCCTCGGCCACGAGAATTTCCAAAAAATCTCAAATGTTAATCTGAGAATTTCCGAAAAAACGCGCATGAATTCCAATTTAAATGTCAATGGCTAATTGATTTCCGCGTTTTTTGATGGGAAATTCGATCTCCGTCTTAAATTAGAAGCGCACAAAACGAAATTCCCAGAAGTCGTTATGTCTAATCATAATATGCAGCGCTTGTAAACGAAAGTGAGCCACAAGTCTCTAAATAACTGGAATAAGTCTGCTGTCAATGGAGTTATTAATAATTTTCGGGACTGAAATTGCCATTCACGTGCAGGGAGGAAAACCTCTTTGGACAGCTGTCCCACATCCCGCTCCACCTGGCGTCATCTCTAATTTGACAAAAAACCTATGGGAATGGGGTGTGCGCTTTAAATGCGGTACACATTAGTGCAGCTGCAGCTCAAGTGGTCCAGCACGAAAATTTTATTAAAAGGTCCCTTTTTGCAAACGATGTGGAAAGAAATTTTTCCAAAACTTGGTCTTACGCACGTTATTACTAAATCAACAATTAAATTTCTTAAGAACAATTCTATGAAAGAGTTGTATTGCATTCGTACGATCTTTATTTAATTTTAAAATATAGAGGGCTATTACAGTTAAAGATTCCCCAGAAATTTGCGTTTCGAAATAAAGCAACTGGAATAAATTGTTCATAGTGCGAAGTAATGTAACAAAAATGTCTATGTAGGTTTCTCCTCAGTTCAAGTTACTCTATCTATTTTAACTGTAAAAATTTTGTTGTTATATTTGAAGTGACAAAAAATTTGCCGTTTATTCAAAAAAGTTTAACTTTATTAATTTGTTTTTTCGATGACCATCACTTCAAAATAATTAATTTTTAGATGGAAAAAGCAAAATATTTGATAATTCATTTGTACTTGATTTGAAGTTCAAAATGAAAAATCAAGTCATTTTTATCGTTACCAAGGCAGCAGAATAAAAAATGATAAGCAATGGTAGCCATTACAAAAACTTTTTCTCTTTTTTCATATAGATTTATTAGAAATATCATTAAAAAAGCGCGAAAATATCAGATGTTGGAAATGAAAACAAAGTTTCTTCCGTAATAAATATGAAGGGAGAAAGTACTTCGAATTCCATTTTTTCCTGACACCTTCCACCTCTGGTTTCAATATGTATTAGCAATGTCACCAATAACACCATTCATATTAATTTACGAAAAAAATGGGCTAAATCTGTTAATATGTATTTAAATAATTTTAATACAATATTTGAATTTAGCAAGTTATTTTCGGCGTACAATAAAGTCAATGAGTGCAAAAAAGATCTACTTTTTCCACAAAAATGAATGTCAAAAAAGTCAATTTTTTATTATGATCGTCGAAAATAGCTATTTATGCAACTAGTAGATATTATAGCAAGATAATGACTTATTTTCCTTACATGTCACATACAACATCTTACTGCGGCCGTTCAAAAAACCATGAAAAATTGGTAAAACAAAGTTTTTTTGACATTTCATCATACTTCCGTAAAAATAATTTATAAACGTCAAAATTTCTTTCCAAATTGTTCACTTTTCATTAAGTTACCAAAAATTTCTTTCTTGCTCGTTATTATGCCAGTTGTTGTTTACGTAGAATACGTAGAATTTTATTGTGAAAAGAAAATTTTGGAACTGCAGAAAATTATTCTCAACATTGGAAGTCGATTCAGAATCGATTCCATCTGGAGTAGAATAATTTCATTGTTACCTAAAAAATAGAGAGATAAAGATGAAACGGTTTACATGAAACTTGAACAATGGTGCGAAACGAAAAAAGTTAACAATATCAATGAAAAAGTGTTAGTGACTTATTTCAAATAAAAGTCGTTAAGTCAAAAATGTTCTACTCTCTGGAGTCATTAATATTTATCATAACGAATAAGCTTCATTGTTAATCAATTCATATGCTTCATTTTAATATTTTATTTAAAAAAATATAATGCTGTAATGTATTCATTACCCAACAAGTGCAGAAACGAACTTCATTACCTAATTGAAATGAAAATGCCAACTTTTCGTCAAGGTCATAGAAAAATTACTATTATATTTGCCATGGTTGTAAAGAAGATACAATTCAATTTTTTTCATTTATTACAAAACCATTCTGCTTCACTTATTGATTACGTTATTAAGCATTCTATACTAAAGTTATCTATATTTTTAGCTTTTATTATGAGAAGAGTATCGTCCACGTAACTTATTATGCAACTTTCTGGTGTCAATATTCTTCAGCAAAGTTTATATGAAACAAGATGCTGTTTCAAAGGTCAACATTCTTATTAAATTGTAGGCAATAGGTGTATTTTGTTGACGTTCAATTAATTTCGACATTATTACTAATCGTTTGGTTGATGTTTAATAATGTAGCACACGAATGGGAAAAATGAAACGATCTATAAACCAAGACGTCATTATCAAATTATGAACAACTTTTTCGAGCTTAAAATGACAATTATTTAATTGTATTCTCAAAGGGATCGACTTAAAACAATGAATTACACTCTTTTTCATGAAAACATTTTTTTTACTAAAAAAAGATTTTTTGACATTCGTTCCAACTGCAAACTGTTAATTTTAAACTTACTACAAGTCTTTTAAATTATTCTAAACAATAATTAAATTTGTTCATTTTTTTATCCGAATATTTTGCTCCCCATTTTAATCATAATTTCCCAAAAGACAATAAATTTGAAACTGAAGTTGGGACATTTTAAATTTTTGTTCTTACTACACAAATTTTCAATTAAATAAAAAAAGACCATAGGATTTTTCTAGCAACAATGGACGTGACCTTATGTTATTTACATTTAACATGAAATATTTTCCGGTTCACATTACGTCATATTATACCGCATGAATGCTTAATATTTCTATTTTCTTCAATGCATCTTCTACAGTCTTGTGACGTGAAGTTATTAACCAAATTTGCACCTTCACCTCTATTATTTTTTTAATCAAATAAAATGTGAATTAAGTTTGTGTTCTTAGAAGGCTGAAAAATTCTACAAACCCTGAATTCTTTACAACACAAAGAGCCGTAAAAGATGTTCATACAATCGAAAGGTTGTGCGGTTTAACACTAATTGCTATATTACACTGACGCATTAAAAAGCCATAAATGTCGGAAAATTATTTCGTCATTTCACAATGTTTTCGACTGAAATAAGCATTAACAATTTTAAAATAACAACAACAAACAATATTAATGAACCTAAAAATACTTATTGAGAAATCATATTGTAAATGATGGTGGCAAGCAGCCACGGCTAAAATGTTTTTGAAACGGAATACACACGCAAAAACATACTATTATCTTAACCCCTCAAGCAAATCTGGATGGATTATGCTTTTTTGGGGAAAAATTTCGTAATAATACGCAACTAATACGCGAAAGTTTGTGATCGTAACCTTGGAACCGATACACACAAATTCGGAACGTCACGTCGGTGATCATGAGAGTGAATTTTATTCAAAAATTAAATATTAAAAAAACTATATAATAGGCCAAATTGATTTCGGTTTCAGTCGGTTCACGCACACAAATGTCTAATGACGTTCCATCAAAGTGATGTCGCTTGCCTCAAGTGGATCCGAAAGGGAGTCCCGCAGGGCCGACCCCGTCCAGCGGTACATTTATTTAAGTATAATCTCAATCAGGCACTAATCGCTTCATTCCGACAACTAATGACGGCATCTGAATCCTGCGATCAAAGCCATCGACGGATTAATCGATGGCAGCCGCAGTCCCCGTCGAGATCGAAATTATTCGACAGGATGGCCAACATGAGGCCCGATTAATAAATAACAAGGCAATGGCAGCCTTCGCGTACAATATTTAACCCCTAAAACACTTGTGGATTGGCCGGGTAAACAATGCGGACTATTAAATTATTCAGCGAGTTTTCTCGTAACGGCTCGTTCAATTTTCTCGCTTTTTTCCCATTATTTGACAGTTATCGCAGCCGAACAATAGAAATAAACGGGATAAAAATATACAATGAACAGAGTAAATAAACACCAACTTCAATTACTGTTGTGTGGCCTTCTCCTTTTCCGGCGCGCCATGGAAAAACCGACTGCTGCCGCGATCCGCCAATCAATCTACAGGGGGAGAACGCCCCCTTCATTATCACACTTGGATAAATAATAGTACATTTCGACACGAGGGGGCGTGACACCGAAAAAAGCTTATTCGTAATGACAGCTGGCAAAATAATATTTTAACACCGATCATTACCTTTTTGTTTTTCTGGTGGTCCTTAAACTGTGGTGAATTTTTATCTTTTTATATCTGAAAAACTGTCGATTTCTGTTATATTTTGTGAAATTTCGCAATAGTCAAAGAACTCTACAAAAACGTGAATCTGTACTACGCTTTCATAATTTTTTAAGAAAGTGTTGTATACAATATAGCAAATGTAAATTCCGTTGTTATAATTTAAACTATTTTAAAAATTTTGCAGTGTTGAAAATGAAAAAAATGAATAATAGATGATATTTAAACTGTCAAATTTCAGATAAGAGAGCATAGGGGAATTGGAGCCCAGGGGCAAATGTCTGTCACATCTGCACATTGAAAAAAAG
Source organism: Asbolus verrucosus (assembly GCA_004193795.1). Classification (NCBI taxonomy): domain Eukaryota; kingdom Metazoa; phylum Arthropoda; class Insecta; order Coleoptera; family Tenebrionidae; genus Asbolus; species Asbolus verrucosus. The sequence goes on along the minus strand of QDEB01117524.1, from coordinate 20,751 downwards.
AACATTTGCAACATTTGAATTATTTGTAATACACCACTTGACAATACTCCGTAAAATATAGTAACTCAAACTTAAATTATACAAAGGGATAAATCAAAATGACAAAAATTAAATTCTTATACATTACCGATCTCATGGTTAAACATACTATTAAATCATTCATAACTTATATTTATAATAATACATAACACATAATTTGCTGTGTAGAAGTTTAGGTTCGAATTAAATTTTCTTGTAGCTAAATATTAGCTTTGCTTCCTCTTAAGGTAATTTCATCTCATATCAATCAGTAAATCGATTTTGTTAATTCTATTTTGTGTCTCTTAGAAGGATTGTTAAATAATGTTCTCCCAAAATTTTAACTTTTTTAAAACTTACTGCATTTCTAATTGAAATTATATGACGAAATTTGACCAAGTCATCTTAATTTTCTTAAAAAACTCGGGTACTCGCATAAGTAAAATTATCTGTAATTTTGTACAAAAAATTCGAATTCCTTGAGTAATTCTTGATCAACAGTTTCCTCTGCTGAAGAAGTAATAATAATCGGCAAATGAGTTTTAATTAGAAATTAAATGATTTTGTACATTTGCTTGAACATTTTTTAAATAATCTAGGTTACAAGGTTGCTTTAAAGTGTTCTAAAAAGATACAAAATCACATAGCACCTGAAGCGAACCTAAATATTTCTTTAAATGCATGAATTACGTAAAATTATCCCAAGTTTCCCTACATTTGGAGAAAATTTCTTTTAATAACAATCACTAACAAATATCATCAACAAATAAAATTTGCCTAGACATTTGCAGGAAAGTTATACATTTGTTTACCTAAGTTGATTTTAATTATACATAATGCACACTGACGCCATACCAGTGGGTACCAATATTTAACGTGTGATTTACGTATTTTATTCTCAAGTATTATGTTTACATTTCAACACAGACTTCAGAAGAATGTGTACTCTTATTCCCTGTAACACTATTACTTTTTTATTATTATTATTATTACGGAAATTAAAATCTGATGTTAAACAGAGAAAACAACACAAACAAATGCTTAGAGATTAGAAAAAAATTATGGAGAAAAATGATAACCACTCAAATATATTAATTTTTGTAATAATAACGCAATTTGAAAGGCTGATCAAACTTTAACATTGAAGCAATCTCGTAGCTCAATTTAGAATTTTTATCGTTTACAGAAAATAACTTTTGTCTAATGTCAACAAATCACAAATCTACATCGGAATTATGTAAAAGGAAGCACACTTAATTAACGGGGCTTCGAAATTGACGCACTGGTAAAATCTAATCAACGTTTAAAGTTGCATCGATTGATATAAATGCCGGGTGATTTATTAAATTTCACATCTAGGCGGCCATAATTTTTTTAATAAAATAAATTCGAATAAAACGTTGGGCGTAGCTTATTATAACAATTTTATTTTAGTTTTGTGCAATCTGTCGAGGTAAAAACCGCCAAAAATCGAGCCCAAGCCACTAATGAGTTTTCTGTTTATTAAACTTTGGAGATATTTTACATTTTGTGCCTTATTTTTTCACAACATAAATTTCAAAATTTCATAGGCGTCTGGATGTGAAATTTAAAAAATCACCCAATATAAATTAAAGTGTTTGTTGAGTGGTCATCACTTTTCCATATGAAGTTTGCCTTCTTTGCAACGGTGTAATTCAAGATGAATCGGCCCCCCTCGGCAACCCCTCGCTATTTAACTTAAATATTTTAAAAATGTAAGGCCCTATAGGTACTCAAGAATGAAGGTATAATATTTCGAAATATTGTAGAGAACATTATCTTAGAGAAAATTTGTTAATCAGTAAAGAGTCAATTTTTAATTAACTTCATTAACATTGGTTTGCTGATATTTATATTCCAATTTATATGACAGTATACTGTTTGGTAACAGTTATATCCATCTCATTCTTATTTTAGTATCTTACATGTCACTCTTTTCCCATCTATCTCCTACTTATGAGCCAAAATCACTTAATTTACATACAATACCGGAATTTAAAAGTGTACTACTATTGTTTATAACTCAAAAACCAAGGTGACCATTTAACACTATAACAAATTTTGTTGAGGACAATTCTGTAAATCTACATTAAATTATTCAAACAGAAAATCCACTGTTTTAAAGAATAAAGTATTTCGAAATGTATTAAATAAAAGTGTAGTAAACACCGGAAAATGATCGACCTTTAACGTCTTTCTTAAAATATTTTTTAGGCTTTCAGGGATCTAATTTTAAATTTCACTTTATCTATCAATATTAGGTAGACCATATCTGGTGAGCAGATTTTTTTTTTTCGTTTGCTAACCACTTTTTAATATTTTTTCATTGTGAGTTATCTTAGATTTATTTTCATAATTGTAACATCAATTTTACAGTTGCGTTCAAATTTTAAAACTATTTTGGTAAATTATTTAAATCAAATTAAATTACATTTTAAGGACTCGTATTAAAAACGCACAGAACTATTTTCACAAAAGCTGCGTTAAGTTGAAACTAAACTTTATTTTCGATTTTTAGTTTTAATAGATAAATTCGTTAAAGTGCATGTTACGTTACTGCTTCTTTGATTATCTTAAACTAACAAACTTCTGATTTTTTGAACTGACACCGTACCCAATCAGAAAATGCAATATGACCACTTACAGTATGTGTTTTCTGAATGCATTCTATCGCTACTTCAATAGAGTTTACAACGATTTGAGATTCAAGAACTTACGAAGATTCCTCAGTGATCCATGCATTCTAACGAAATTTCAATGACATATCTAATATTTTTCTTATAATTTATTATATGAGAATTATTGATATTACACTTTTACAATTCTGAAAGGTTAATAAAATTTCAGGGAATTTAATCTCAACTCATAATAAATAATTAATTACGACATATCTGTTGAACCATTTATAGTTATCAAATAAACTCATTTTAATATTTATTATCATAATAATTAATTATGCAAATAATATTCGTGAATTAATAATTGTATGAAATTTGGTAAAATGCATTAAACTTTTACAGATGCGAATTACATTTCACGAAATAATCTTGATGAGAACATTTTTCTCATAATTTCGTAATTTGCCCATCACATAAATACGGATGTTCACAGCAAACTGAACAGTTAAATCGAGCCAGGTCGCATGTTTGATATCCCCCAAAAAACGATGAGCAAACGGCGTCTCATCCGATGTGTACATTACAAGGACCCATCATCAGCACCATTACCCGACGACCTTGCTCATCCGTCTGGATATTCCTCGATGGAATATATTTGCGTTCGAGACGGAGCCTCCGTCTGCGGGTGCGTTTGCTCAAGAAGATTAATAACATCTCTGCGGATCGGAAACGGGAGAGAAGGAGACGGAGGACGAACGCGAGACCCGCTTCAAAGCGGTACAAATCCCGTCCAGATCAACCGTACCAAGACAAAACACTGCCAGTAATACGGTCTTCTGTGCATATATTTAATTAAGAATGATAAGGGCACGCCGTTGTTGTTGGGAAAAGCCGGGATGGCGGCGGCGGCCCGCCGATAGAGGTCCTGATAAGACGACGGACGCTCCTCCGTCGTTTTAATTAGTGTATTCCCAACCCCGCCACTGTTCCCTTCCGCCCGACGCCGCTTTTATTAAATAATCACGCCGTTTAAGCAAAAATTGGGGGCGAAGTCCGTTTCCTGGACCTTTAACTTTAAGTCGGCGTACCTGAGTTCAAACGAAGCGAAAAAGCACATTTTTGAGCAAAATAACAAAAGGATTTATTGTTCAACATATCAACCAATAACAAGAGCAATATAAAAAGTAAACAAAATTGGAAATACTATGCGAATAAATTCAAGAATATGCATATGCATCACAATGATAACAGAGTGGTTATTAGTTAGATGATGCGTTCCAAATTTGTTTAATTAAAAGTTAAATTGTCCCAAAAAGGCCTGATTAATTTAAGAAGAAAAATGAACAAATTCATTTTCAAACCCCAAATCAGAGTCACTAGTACTCTCATATTATATTTGACCGACAATTCCATTCACGTGTTTTGGACCAATAAAATTATCCCATTTTTCAAATTATAACCAATCAAATTAATATTACAGCGATAACACCCCCATGCTGCAGTATTATCAGTTAATACTTTTTGAGATAACATTTCTCTTTCATGAAATTATTACTGAAATACATCTCGTGCTACGCGCTCGTGGTGTTTTGTTTTCGTGAAAACTCGTCAAAATGAAGTTAAAAAATTATGTATCTCGTTATATCTCGTAAAGGTGCAGGGAATGACATTTCGGGAGGATAGCCTGTACCTGAGGGGTGATTATCAGTGTATTCAGGTGTACATGTGGCGTATTGAATACATTCACGATGAATTCGGGTGAATTTTTTAAGTTTAATATGTATTGTATTTGTATTCTAGCTGTATTTTTGAATTCACTTGAGTTTATGATGTATTCGCTCATATTCAAAAGCATTCATTTGAATTCATAATGACCAATTTCCTACCAATTTTGGATGTAGGCGAATGCAGACACAAATCAGATACAAACTTTACAAAAATTTGTTCCACTATTTTATTTCTCTTTATATGGAACTGATAATAAATTTACCACTTTGGATGTTATAAACAGATGAAACTTTGTCTTCGATGCAGCTAAAAAACACGTCATAAATATTCTCGGAACATCTTCTTAATTTCTGATAGAGGCACTATGCTTAAAACCCATGCATTCTTAAACAAAATTTGGAAACTGAAATAAGACTTTTTAAACCAAAATTTGAGGAACACGTAGAATTAGTTTGCAAGTTCTTTTGTTTTACCTATATGTGTACAGAATGCAATTTATCTAGCCACCAATCTTCGAAACCGTCTTTTAAAATTGAAGTTTGCCAGTGAAGAATTTTAAAAATAAAATGTATGTACAAGACCTAAATTCCCTTATTGAAGATTTACCAAAATGGAAACAAACTAGACTTAAATTCATCAGACAAAATAAATTACAAAAGTGTTGAGAAAATTATAACTCCAATTTACTACAAAAATATCAAGCAGAGGGAACAGCTATATATCTTTGAGATGACTTGCACTATGGCTTATACTTGCGAACAATTTAGATCCACAAGACAAAATATCTAAAATGTGTATAAAATGAATAATTATATTACTAATAATGCTGATTTATGTATCGAAATTAATGTCCATGATTTAATAAACATAATTATAAATTTAAGGGAAGATAAATGTAGCGAATATTTTCGTCCGATTACATATTAAAAGGACTGACGATGACTTACAACCAAAAATAGAAATAAAAAATAGTATGACACAAAAACTATCTTTGAATAATGATGTTACGAACTATGATATTTCTTCCACGAGTTCTTCGTGCGAAGAGAATGAAAAAAATGTTTACGAAAGAAATTCCTGTTCCGAATTAACTGACGATCGTTTGACTTCTCAAAATATTGCCAATTGTCGATAACAATCAACATTTTTGTGACAACAAATCCGTAGTTGGTGTTACAGATCCGGATGGAAGAACATTATTTATAGTACATTATGCTGGTTTTTACAGCAAACTGCCTGTAATATTAGTAGTGACGACGAAGGAGCCGAGTCCTGAATTTCGAAGAGTGCTGTAAAACTTACCGGACGTAGGACGTAATGTATTTCATTTCATACTGTAAACAATTTGATTNNTCATGTCAATTATTAAAAATAAACCCCATGAACGTACATGCTTCTTCTACGTTTTGCGACAAAATTTCTTCAAAAGCAACAGAAGCAACAGAAAAATTAATTCGTGCAGACAATAAGTTGATTCGGAAAAGAGTACGAACAATTTTGTGAATGGAAAAAACAACAGTCCGAGCTTTCTTAAAAAAATAGTATACTACTATACAAGTGAATAAACTATAAGTTTCGCTCACGAATGTGTCAGTTTTGCGCACGAGAGGCTAGCCGAGTGTGCGAAGACACATAAGTGAGAGAATTTGCTTCTTCACGAGTACTGTATAGAGTTTTGTTCAAGCCTGCCACTGAATTTCGAATTGTTATTAAAATTTTCTAATTTGGGTCATTTATATCAAAAAGCATAGCTGGCAGGTTTCGTCGGTATGATCCCTAGAAACGCAAACAATTGCAACTTTGAAAGTAAGGAAAATGAATGGGCAAAACTAAAATAGTTATTTTTGTACTCATAACCTCAAAAATAACTATTATCTAACGTGTTCGGAAAATTAAGTTTCCCGCATCAGCACTTTGGTCACAGCACGACCGAAAGGAGTGCTGCATTTAGTGCGAATGCGGGAAAATTTTCCCCGATAAAGTTAGGTACAAGGTTTTTTGTAACGAATAATTCAACATTATTTAAAAATAAATAGTTTGATATTATTAGTATTTTACTATTTACTGAGTTGGTAACACTGTTCGCATCTGGCACTGCACTGTTACTAGGTTGCTATGATTTCAAATTTGAAAAATTGTACCACCATGTTGTAATATTTTCTGATATAATTTTGTAAAAATGAGCGATTCCGAAGAATTTTTGACATTGCCTGGAATCAAGGAAGCAGCAAAGGAAGCAACATTGCGTTTACTTCCTCATTTCCTGATTTATTGTCTAAGTATCGTCGGGATTTCACTCTTAGTTTGCGTTTGACACGAGTGTTTGACATTTTGTATTTTGTTATCTAATATCAACCGCACAACGCAATTCCCCCCAGTTTCTTTGGCAAAGTAAAAAATATCCCAGTGCGGAAAATGCGTTTTTCCACATGTCGAAAACAATCGTAAAATGACTATTTGGGGTTAAAAATACAAAAAACTTATTACTCCACTGCTTTCGCCTACGTTGTCATAGCAAACAACATGAGAGAGCAAAACAAAAGCTTTCTCGTTCTGCATCTAAATAAGAAACAACAAGTTTCAACAGCAGGATTAAACAATGGTAATGTTTTGTTTTTTGTTTAAATCTTTAACGAAATATTTTTAAATATTATTGGATGTTTATTTGCAGTAAAGAATCTTTGCTTTCAATTTTTATTAACTAATTTTCTTAAACTATTTTCTTAATTTTCTTTTCATTTGTAATTAATGAAGCAACCATTAATAATTTAACTTCCTTAAATTATTCTTCATTTAAATTTACACTTATTGCATCTTTTGTATTCTCTTGTATTTATTACTGTGCATGCATGTGTATTTTACATACCAAGCGTATTCTTTCTTATTAAAAAAATTCTGTCACATTCAAGTGTGGTCGTTTGCAATTTATATTCGGTGTACATAAAAAAAATGTATTAAATAACCCCTCGTTTTGACATTTATTTACATTGTTCTTTCAAGAACGTAAAATTAATAGAATAAGGAAAGTAATTTATCAATGTTATGCTGAATTTAATCGAAATTAAAATAAGAAAATACGAAATCAAAATAGATTTAAGCTTCAATTTTTTTGTATTTAAAATTTATTCAACGTATTGTTATTGGACATCCAAATGATGTGTGCTCATCCCGGAGGCAGCACCAGCTCGATCACAATGCCCTGATTGATGGAAGGGTCATTGTTTGGCATTCAGGCAACAATTTTACTAATTATTAATAAATTAACATGCGCTGTTGAAAATTCGGCTTAATGAAGTAGCGAATAGCGGTTTGGGGTCGGACATTACGCATACCCGCATAATGTAACATGTTGCCACAACTGATTCCCGTTAATAGAATTAGATGTTAAATATATATATCAATATGACCGCAACTGTGTGTACCTATGGAAATATTTTCCTGAATTTGTATTTTTTTTTTTCCAACAACCAATTTTGTGTAAACACGTACACGTTTCGTTTTCAGTTACATGTATTTACAATGCTTACATCACTACGTGCAATAATTTATGCATTTGATTCAATTTCTCTTTGCTCTAGTTAAACAAAAGATTTTAATCATTTTTACTTGAATATTTTGAAATTATTGATTTCCATTAAAACAGCTTATATAAATATTATAGCAGGGACTGACCACTGTTATAAACTTACGAGTTCTTGTTCTTTTGTTTTCAAGAAAATGAAATATGATGTGTTTGATTAGCTATATAGAATTTCCTACTTCGAATAAAAAGTATAAAGCGCATTTGTAAATCTAAAATAATCACCTTCATATTCTGTGTATCGGACTCGCATTCTTCATAAATAATGATGAAAATAATGAAAGATTCCTTATTTTGCAACTTTTTAAAAAGCCGTCTTGACGAAATTTTCGGGACACATGATCTTTTAGATTTTCTACAAAATCCTTCCCATTTTTGCACGGTTATTCTAAATGACTTAAAAATAATATCCATTTCCACAGAATTTTATTTCAATTAAAAATCTCCTCACATATCCCTATTTGTTCCAAACTCTTCCGTCAAGTTTCTGTGATTGTATTAAATCTGTGAAAAAAATGTATTCTTGTTGCAAACTTTACTCAAATTTTGTTTGGCTTCCAAACGAAGTCCTTTCGTACTTTTGATCACTGAAAGCTGATGGATTTCAACTATCTCGTAAAATGATCCTGAGAATCACTTAAAAGAATGTTCAAACTCCCATTATATATTAACTTTTTTGTTGTAATGAATATCGTCCTTGACTTTTCTGAATGTACACTTGTGAAGCGTACACCCAATCGTCAAAAAACCTGGGCCCTGGCCATACATTAAGAACGTTACTTCATTGTAGTTTCATGAAAGAAGAAAAAATAATTCTCCAATCCGCTTGTACAATAAAAAAAGCATTAAAAATAAACGGAAAAAGAACGAAATGCGATATCACTCCTCTTTTCTAATAAATTATTTTAAATAAATGATAAACCAGGAAGCGCCTCCGACAAACATAATAACAGCCGCGGAACACGACGAAGGAACGAAGATGCGAAGAGAAACATTAATTAAATGACCTTTATTAAAATAAACGACACAACAAGCATACGAAAGTGACTGTGATGATTTCAGGATGACTGTACAATTAAAGTCGATAAAACCAAGATGAGTAACCATCAGCGATCGACTGCACATACCAATTCCATACAAACACACACATTGATCCCATCTTGTCACTATAGCGTACCCACATGGCTGTCGGCCTCATAATTGCGTTATTCCTAATTAATGAACCGTTTTGGCCCCCATGTTTACTTGCCAAATTTATTTCAATTTGCGTCTAATCATTGACAGGTAAACAACACCAATAAATTTCATTGCGTCCCATGGGCATCTCCATTAACAATTTACACGTTTGACCGTCGGTCAGTTTCCGCACCCATCTCTTTCCTCAAATCCGCCAAGAATTATTCCGACAAGTTCCGTATGTGCAGTTACATTGCATGAACTTTGCCATTATTATCCACTAACTCTTAAACCATTGAGTTTTTAGAAAAATTTTAAAATTTCGAAAAGCCAATGTTCCAAAGAACAATTTAAATAAACGGAGACACGATTTTTTTTCACAAGTTTACCAACATAGATATTGTGAACAGTTATCCCATTTCATACTATTGCCAATAATCGCAGCAAAAATTACCAAACATAAATATTTAAATTCTGGTAAAGTTACCCATCAAGGCGAAATAGCCCAACTTTATAGGAGTCATCTTCCTCGTTCCGTCTCTCTCTTGCGCCTTAGTTGCAATACTGAAATCGAAGGTGGACACTAAAACATGTTATTTTTACGTCTGTTTGCTGAAAGCTGCCAGAAAAACGTCCGTTCCTAAAAGAATCTGCAGAAAATTCGAATGATTCCGGCGTCATAGGTCAGGAATGACCCGAAATCGGCGAAAAAAATTTAAATTAGATAAGAGAGCCAATCCTGCTGGAATTTTATTACATCGATCGGATTCTTCTCTCGTTCGCCGCGACCTTCTAACAACCAAACAGTAGGATTGAATTAAACGGCGATTTAACTGTTCAAATTCGAATATGACGTCAGGCGATTATGCAACCGCAATAAAAAACTTTCACTGGTGATAAACGAGCGGTTTTTTTGCACAAATTGAAAAAAAATCGCTCGCTCCTTTCAAGTTCGTCAGAAACGTAATTTACGAGAAAAATGTTCCTCTTTGATACGGCCATTTAATTTTCCATTATGGAAGTTAATTTGGAAACGAAAATCTGTTTGTTCTTTATATTTAATTGTCGACGCTCTTGCTCCAACTTTAAATAAGAATTTTTCCTTTGTTTCAGTTTCCACGATTACACATTGCGGTTGTGATTCCGTTACTGCGGACTCCAACTCTTCCCACGGTTTGTACTTAATTTGAAAAAGCACGAGAGCTGCCATATAATTACACAGCTCGTTTTATAGAAAATATTTGTAACAACGTTTCAACATTTCTTCAAAAAAAAATATATTAACAAAATATTCCCCCGTTCGGAAAGAATTTTTTTTCAAAGAATACAGCAAAAAATTTCACTTTTCTCGTTATGTTAATTCTATCTCATTCGACATTCCGTTTGTTTTACGGAAAAATCTACTTTGACAGTTTGCTAATGAAGTTTACTTTGGGGTAATGGCGCGATAAGAGTCACTAAAAATTTTGCATACAGATAAATACAAATTTATTCAATTTTTACATCCTGATTAATAAAATTTTTGATCTTGGATATATCTTTCATCTTCACCTCATTTAACTTTATTAAAAAAGAAGTTAACATTTCACTTTCAAATAAATTTTAAAAAATTCTTGCACTCAACATGTAATAAAGCAAAATTCAATATAGCTTATGGAATAGTCGAAGTGGAAGATGTGGCGCTTTTACAGCTCCTTAACTCTTATAACCCACCACTTGCCTGTTTTCTAAAATATGGTATTAAAACCCTCATAAATAATTTTCAACCAGGAACAAACCTGGAAACTTTCAAAGATTATTTATGAGGGGATTATTAATGCAACAGTTTGCAATGCAACCACCAATAATGGATAACAATGGAAGTTAAAGCACTATATTAGAGTGATATGATCTTATTCCAATTGGACTACTTATATATAAAGCAGGGTCCAACAGACATGAATGTTGGAGGAGATTTAAGACATACTTTAATGCCGTCGAGGAA
>QDEB01117461.1:0-11392 GCA_004193795.1 Asbolus verrucosus | reverse complement strand
AAAAAATTGAGTGTCTTAATGTGCTTCGTGTTTTTTACAAAATTTCAAAGCAACGGGAGCCGTCAAAAAAAGATTTAGATTTTCAAATCTAACCTGAATTTGGGGAATTATATCTATTTAATTCGTATCATAAAAAGACGAAAAGCCTAAAAACACGTATTTATCATATTTGATTTTACTGGAAATGATTACAAATCATGATAGTGCATAGATGTAATTGTGTGGTGTGATACAAGTCATTAAATATCACCATTTTTCATTTCAATCGTTTAATAAAAATGAAAGTAGTGAAGTGAATTTTATTAATACTTGGTATACGTTTATTCGAATTATTTTTGATGGGGAAATTTAAAATTTAGTCTAAATTACAGAGGTTAAATACTTATCTGCTTTTTTCGGTGGTTATAACAAATAGGTCCTGACAAGACCCTTGTGGGACTCCGGTACGCATTTTTTTTTTGGTTGGATAATAAAATTTTACAGCAAATGCTTCTTTTTTCAAGATTTTTCGAAACTTCCATTCTCTCTGCTTCCGTTTCTAATTTTGAAAGAAATTGCCAAATTCCGCATTTGATAATCGCCCGTCAAATCATCTTCACATTGGCACTTGTCCTGTCAATGTCGGTACTGTCAGTCAATTTTAGTAACATGTAAATCAAAAACTATGCAAAACACCAACTCAGGTACTCAGAAAAACGAGAACATCAATCAAAAATCGATATTTTCTTACAACGTCTACCGAACGAATAATGAGCAGCGACCGTCAGTACCCACGACGACGAATTTCAAATCGACATCTGCATCGTCGGCGTTATGGAACGATCCAGAAGTACTGTATGTGAACGAGAAGGTGCTAAAGCGAAGAACGAGACGTAAGGGAATACTGAGAGAAAGTAGCACACAGACAAGCAAAACTATCTTACAGTTAGCACAGCTGGAGGCTGGATACATGTCTCCAGACAGTCTAACTGCCAGTCCGAGAGATTGCGGCAATTATTCCATGGCGAACTGCCCGTATTCCGTGAGCAACCGCCTCTCTGATTACACTCTAGAAGGCTCCTGTCACGAACAGGACTGTCTCTTTAACACCAAGAGGAGAGAGCGCACCCCACCCAAATTTTTCGACAAACCTCTGACGCAGACGTTTCTGGAGAGGAACCGCAACAAAATTTTGGCGAAGAGATTCGATGCAATCACGTGTTATAAAAGAGAGAGCAGATCCGACCCCCACACGATGAAAAGTAGATCTTTCGTGGGGAGCTACGATCACCCCAACTACATCCAAGAGCCGATGGAGGTGAAAAGGCGTCCAATGGGCTCACCCAAAGTGAGGTTTCATAGGAAGAGCAGCAAGTCTCTGGATCTGCCGGACAATTCTTTCGTGCGTCGGAAATCTTCATCCGTGTGTTACGTTCCCCAAAATACCTTCATGTGTCCGACCGCTGCCAGCCAGATCAAGAGCAAAATGGCCGAAATTCAAGGCACTAATAGTCTGATACCGGCCATGAGGCGTGGGAGGTCGACCAGTCCGAAACCGTCGATCGACAGGAGGAGATTCGACATCTCGAGGAAGATTCCCTACATAGATCAGAGCAAAAGCGACGTGAGCAGCTCCACAACCCTCATCAACACCAACAGGATTCCCGATAGGGTCAAGCTGAGGAATTTGTTCGATGAGGATCTGCTGAAGGTCGATGATATCAGCCTCAAAATGTCGGACGTGAGTACTGGAGGCACTTTCTCGATTCGTTTCGGTTGGAAAAAGGCAACTGCTGCTGGTTAATTTCCGATAAAAACAGAATTTATAAGTTCATGTCAGGTGTTATGCAAATTGAATTTGATCATTAGCAGACAGATAATTCAATTGATTCATTTACTCAGTTCAATAATATCTGATTAGATTGAAGCAAATTATCTTTTTTCAACACCTAACCATATTTCTGTTATTTATTCAAATATACGATTAGAGTCTGCAGACATTGGCACAGTTTACCGAAGACAAGATATACAAGTATTGCGTCTGTTCAGTTTTATCCGAAGAGATATCTAATTTCGATATCGCTCGAGTTGAGATAACCTAAAAATTCACTTGTTCTGTAATATATTTTCTTTTCCAAACTCGTCTGAGATGAGCAGATTTAAATAAATCCAATTATCTGTTCTAGTTGAACAAAATTCCAACATTGTGCCAGGCACTCTAGTGTGTTCATATCTTTAGGTATTTAATGAAACTGACGACAAAATCCGATTACTAGCGGATGACTAACATATTATTCTATCTATCCTGTTCAACTTTATCTGATCAGATTGAAATGATTCGCCCTTTTTCTCACTTAAGAGGCTTTTCAGATGTTGCTTCAAATATCTGATCAGTTTACCCCAGTAAACACCTGTACAATTAACTCAAGATAACAGAAAGCTCATCATCTGAACTGATCTCTGATCTAGTTATAATTATTCTACAAATAACCCTGTTGCCTGTTAATTTGATGTGAACAGATATCTAGAGAAATTTAATCAGATTATTTGTTTTAAATGATCAGATGTCTGTTCAATTGAGGACAGCAGCTTTCTGCTCTGAATAATAAAATTAAATACATAAAAGAAACTCGCTTTTTTTTTATACAAGCCTTGGAGGCTTCCATAATTAATCCAAATAGAAACTGATAGAATTCCGATTGAAACCAACGAAAATCGTATTTTCCAGGATCGGCTGAGCCTGGTGTCGAACTTGGACCCCTCCAACTCGTCCATCGACAACACAATCTGCGCAGCCGTGTCCAGACTCCGAGAGCCCGACTGGTATGGCAAACTCCACATAAAAACCCCTCTCATGATCGCTTTCCAGGCGAATAGCTCTGAGAGGCCTCGCCGAAATCGTGGAGATCTGCCGCCTGGTGGACGTGGACCTCGTCTACGACTACATGAGCAGCATCAACCAGCGGCTGATCGAGCTGCTGAAGAGTCCGCGATCGCACGTCTGCAGGACGGCGTGCCAGGCCGCGGGACACCTCTTCGAGTACATAAAGGACACCAGGAGGCCAGTAAGGAGCCCCTGCTCTCGTCCAATTTATAAATTGATTAACAGTTGTATCGCAGGAGTTCGACGACATCGTCGACCTGCTCCTGCACAAAACCGCGGACGCGAACAAGTTCATCCGGCAGGACGCCAACCTGGCGCTCGACTGCATGGTCACGCACATCTCGCCCTTCAACGCGGTCAGGGCGTTGTGCAGCAAAGGGCCGTTTCACAAGAACCCGCTGGTGAGGACCGCGACGGTGAGGCTGCTGGTCTGCGTAATCGTGATCGCGGGGGCGGATTTTATTTTGAACCCCAACAACAACGAGTACACGAGAAAGAGGATAATCTTGAACCTGGCGAGGTTCTTGGAGGATAAAAATTTGGAAACCAGGTAGCCAGGGTGGTTCGATTTTCTCTTTGAGCTCTGAAATCGTTCGTTTGCAGAAAACTCGCCGAGAGATTGTACAAAGTTCTGTGCAAAGAGCCCAGATTCGACATCTACCTCAAGAAGTACCTCGAGAAAGACCAGATCCTTAAAATAAAAAAGACTTTAAGAATTATACACAAAAAATAGCCGTTTTTATTATGTAAGGTGCAGGGTTTTTACGTGTATTTTATGAAATAAAACTCTATTGAGTTTGTAATTGCAGCGCCCTCTCATCAATGAACAAACAAACCAAATTTAATAAAACATTTATTTTTTGTCATCGACACTTCTTTTATATCAACATTTTTACAAAAAGTGACAATTAAAATACGTGCCAACTAACAACAAAGAAGATAACAAAAACAACAGTTCATAGGTAGATATATTCAAAGACAAATGTATAAAAATAAAAACAGGTATATAAACATTTATCTGTACAATGATAGCGTTACATTTTATTTTACTGGCACTGGTTTTCCTTATATATTGTATATATAGAATACATTTTACATTAACACTTACTCCACTTGGCCTCTAATTAAACATTAATAAAATAAAAACAATTCAAAAAAACGAAACCACTTTAAGTGTTAACTCAGTTTAGTCACGCGATTGTTAAAAGTATTTGCAAGCGGGTTATTCGGGAGGGACATGTACGGAATGGTCAGTAAATGCCATGCATTTTCTTGAAGACATGAGAGGAACACCCACCGAAACACGTCTACTTTACAAGCTAACACTGTTAATGACAAACCGTTTATCCCCTCCACAGATTGACGCAGCCCTTTTCCTCGCCCAGATATCTAGCAGATATCGGTTTGCTGTGATCACATATCTGAACGAACAAATACAATCGCATCGGACTATCTACAGAAAGAAATCTGATTACCAGCGGATGGATTCAGTCTCGCAGTTCAACGATATCTGATCAGACAGGAACGAATTAACTTGTTTCATTGTGCAGATATCTGCACAGTTGACTGAGAGGGAAATATACAATCCAGGCGTGTATTCAGTTTTATCGGAACACATATCTAATATCTAAACCAAACTGATTTTATTTAATGAGTTAAATAAACAAATTCAGTCAGCCAGATTGTCTATGTTAGTTAATAAAAATTCCACCACTACGTCAGTGTAGTGTGGTCATCTCTTCACACATTTAATAAAATTCGCGAAGATTAATAACCGATGATAACTGATCATCGGTTATTAATCGAATCGAATCAGATGTCTGATTCGATGATATCAGATCAGATGAGCACCCAGCAAATATTTGCTAGAAACAGATGTACAACTCATGGGTCGATTCAGTTTTGTCTAAACTGATACCAACTTAATTATATTTTTGCAGATAATGAAACTGATTTGTTCTGTTTGGCTGTCAGTTTGATATGATCAGATATCTACACGAATTCAGTGAGATCAAATTATCTGTTTTAATTAAATTTTAATCAAAGAAAACCCGATGTATAACTGATTATTTAAATGTCGATTCAGCTGGACAATATATGACTATAAATTTACTTGTTCAGTTATCTGATCAAATGAATTCAGCAGATATTTGCATAATTAACTAGAAACAAATATACAGATATATTAGGTTAATGTAGAGTACTCTTCAAGTACTTAATAAACTGACAAAGAGATCTGATCTGATGTCTTTTTCAGGTCGTTTGATATAATCGGATATCTAAACAGATTTTACATCATATTATCTAGAAAAGAATTCCAATATATCAATATAAATATTTGATTATTCAGTGCGGTCCATTTGACGATATTTGATCAGGTTGAGGCAAATCGCAACACTGACATCTGTGCTTGCATAATCAATTAATTCATGCACCTATTCAGTTCTATCTGAACAAATACTAGGTTGTAATCGAGTTATAATTGTCCCTTCACATAACCCATGTAGATAATCTGATTTGTTGCTTATGTATTAATTTAACTGTCCAGATATCCAATTGCGATTCTTAGAAGCAATTCAGTTTAGATATATGATCAGATTAAAGAGTCATTTGTAGCAAACTTTAGAGATAAAATATAGAATAGGGTCAAGCATAAAATCGAAACGACAACGATTTAGAATTTGTCAACTTTTTATACACAGTCTTAATGAGTGTTCAGTTTTAGAAAATTATTATTTTAGAGCGGACCGCAGAACACTGAACACTTGTCATTTGGAACGATACAAAGCGGACCGCAGACTGACCGACTTATTTATTTCGAAATTTTCGATTTCGGGGCAGTGCGCTGCTGATGTTATTTTATAAAACAAAAGGGATGCTTCAATTGTGGCCCACTCAAAGTGTCAAGAAACATAAATTGTAACCGCAACTACACCCTGTCCATATTGCCCTAAAAGAGAAGCTAACTCACCTAATTTTCTATCAGTCAAAGTAACCCTAAAATACCTAATGGGCAAAGGATATGTAAAAAATGGTCATAGATTTAGAGTGCTGTCTATGTGTCAAAATTAGATAAAATCTCCAATAAAATAGTTCTTTAATCAGCTTATGAGCCTTCTAACACATTGACAACACTGTCTATAATTTTTTTTTCTCTCTAAGGATTGTTAGGTTGTATAGTTACCCTGATATATCGATTATCCAATGAAGAACTGTTGCCAAGTCCTTGAGCCTGGTTCCTTACATCCTAGTCCAATAAGTCGAGGTCACACAAAGCCCTTTAATACTGATGGGTTTTGAGAAATTCGGAATGACTGGCTATGACATTAGACACGATTGGATCTTCAATTTCCATCCCGTTTAGCATCTGCTCTCTAGTCAACACCACTTCATAGCTGCTATCTTTCGTTACAAAAACAACTTTTTGTCGTCTAGTTTGCAGCATGTTACCAATAACCAACTGGAATTTGAAAAATTATTGAGAAAGCCTCAATCGCAACAATCGCCCACCTTGTGTTTGTATTTATTCAACGAATCTCTCGCTTTCACAATCAAAATACTTTCGTCCGTTTCCAGTTTGAAGGAGACAACAAAGGCGTGGGGCACCCATAAGTTCACAAGTGGGGCCAACAATTTCGGGACTAGCTGCAACTGGATGGTGGGGGCGCCCGCTCCAGATTGGATTTTGTGTGTTGGCTACAAATCCAAA
The DNA here is from genome assembly GCA_004193795.1 of Asbolus verrucosus. Taxonomy (NCBI): domain Eukaryota; kingdom Metazoa; phylum Arthropoda; class Insecta; order Coleoptera; family Tenebrionidae; genus Asbolus; species Asbolus verrucosus. The sequence continues at coordinate 4,820 of QDEB01117461.1, read as the reverse complement.
TCAGACATGACTCAAACAGCCTGAATTATTACCATTTCACTAGAGGGTACATAAAAATCCGAAACGGCCGCCGCTAAAAACAGCACAGCTTTGGCTTCGAACACGGCAAGACATTCGCAAGCGGCTCTCAACAGCCAGAAGTAATCAGAGACCGTCGTGAAGGTCACGTAGAGGACCCGCCCCCCTTCCTGTGCGTTTTTGTAACTGGCCAAGACCGGGGCGAGAACATCCACGCTGTCAGGCTTCACTGCAACAATTTGTTGTAGCGAAAATACCGAGCACAAGGGGGCTCACCCGTGATTGTTGTATTGGGGCCCTGGTCGTGAAGCTCCAGCATGTCCATGAATTTTTGCCCGCTGAACTGTCGCGTGAAGGGTTCGAGGGATTTGACTCTGTGCATGAAAATGACAACATAGCCGTGCTCCAGGAAGTACTCTGCTGAAGCCGCCCCCCGAGTGCCGGCGCTGAAATTGTCGACGAACCTGACAGTGTTGTGTTCTAGAGGCACTGTTGTGCCCCCTGACTGAAAATGACAGGTCAACATAACCTCACTTTTGCGGTTGGTTTTTACCGTAATCAACACGATTCGCTGGCCGGTTTTGTTGTGTCTGTCGCAGAACTCTTTGAGAAGGATGCGGTTGTCTTCGAAATCTGTGGGGGGTAAATGCGTGGCGTAAAATTCTTCCCAATGAGATGCCATTTTTGTAACACTTGCGACAGCTGCGATGACAGTGCGCCATCTGGCGACTGTCGATAATGCAGGTCGCGATGTCGAGTTTAAAAGTGCCAAGCGTGTTAAGAGAGGGGCAGACGAATGTTTTGAAAACATTTTTCTTCAGTCGCTCTCCAGCTACGTGGTAGTGTACATGTTTTGACTCTGATTTCGTCAGGTTGGCAAAATTTGGACTTCTTGAATGTGACAGTGCCGGATTTGGAAAGTTTTAGTTACGCCGGTGGTTTTTAAAATTTTATTGTTTATGTCGGACTTGGCGGGACCGTTTTACTTTGGATTACTTTACCATATGAGAACCATGCTCGGTGTCTTATGTTGTAAGTCACTGTTTGTTTACTTGTTCCCACATGTACTTTATTTTCTATTGTGATTAATTGAGGAAACCGGATTTGGGTACGTGAATTTTAAATGACCAAAAAATCCCTAAAGAATGCTTCACACGCGCAGTTACCGCGCGTTTTTTTTTTCTAACTTTACATAATTCGTTATTCAAGAAGAAAAAAGTAAGAGTTATTAGGCTGTAAAATAAAGCATTCTCGTTAAGATCTGTAGAAGTAATTAGCGAATGAAAGTGATTTTAAATGTTTCACTATTTCAAAATAAAAGGAGGGCAATAACCCCATATTGCTCTCGTATAGACGTTACATTATTTTGGTATTATGAAATGTAGGCCAAGCGGAAATACAATAAAAATCTCGTTTTTCATTCATATTTTTAAAAACTTTTCGTTCGTTCAATTTTCTTTAAATGGCCGCTCAGTTTTGACGTTTATGCAAATCGAGTGCCATTTTTTTGCCAAGGCCGCCTCGATTTCTGGCAAGGCGGAAGTGTAAATATCAACATCGAGATCTTCTGCTGAAATGTCAGTCTCTGAGAACCTTCGATGTTGATACGGCGTATTCCTGAGGGCTTTAAATGGGAGCTGCCGATCTTTTTAATGTAGTCCCGTTTCAGCTCTGATGAACATCTTATTGATTCGACCTACGCCAACATCTTCGTATTGTTGTGTGATTTCGACCAATGGGAGTTGTAATAATTTTAGTTGCAGAAGAGCCATTTCGTTAAAAACCTTTCATTTTCAGAAGAGTTTCTCCGATTTCGACTGATACATATCGACTTCACTAGAAGCGGTTGTTTGGAGTTGTCGATGTCTGTTTATAATTCCGATTGTTTGTAATGACTAATACGCCTCATCTGCCGGTTTTTGTGTAATTTTTATATTTAAAATATTATTTTTAGAGTGCACTTTGCACACTTCGTGCTGAAATGGTGGACATAAACGACTAATGACACATAATCAGGGTCTCAAGTATCCATTAACAATTCGTATTCTCTGATGTCATTTAAATATTAATTATCGGGCTAATTGTTTACATCTTTCCGCCGTAAAAACATCCATTTCACATCACACATGATATTTAGTCTAGACGTTTTATTCATTTCTGTTGTATTTTTGTGAGGAGTGTCATTAATTTTTCATCATTTCGTCCGTTGTGACTAACAACTCGGATAATAAACAACCATTAAGTGTCATTTGATTGTTGGAACATCCTGTATATAATTGAACCGTTATTATGGTTTCAACAGTTCTTAAAACTTGAAACATTTGGTAAATCTGATATTTTTATGTTGACATTTCAGATTCACTTATGGATAAAATAAAAATATCCCTCCAAAAGCGGACTAAATGTCAACTCAAAAAATTTGAGGTTGATGTTCCAGACCTAAACTTCTGTGGCTGACACGAGTTGTTAATTAGAATTCTGAGAAAGGTGACTTAAACAATTAAAATGATGATTGTGAATCATTGTATGTGTAGGAATTCGCCCTTCAATCGATTTTAAAAAAGTAGAGAAGCACTTCTAGTTCTACGATTGTAACTTCAACTTCTTTGAGGTTAATATTCGGTTTCACTTCCCGTCTAAACGGTGTTGACAAATTAGGATTCATTAAAATTCTGAGGAAGGTTTACTTCAACAATAAAAACCATGAATATGCATTATGAGCTGCATCATAATGGTTTGGTGAATGACATTCAGAAAATGGATGGCGAAGTCATTTTTAGCAAAACGATTTTCTTCGTGGAAAATAGTTGTATCGGTTTTCATCGGTTTGTTTTGGGAAATGTGAGATGGCAATTTACCATAGAATCCGATGGAAAGTCGTAATTGTGTGAAATTGAGCGTGTTATACAATCCTAAAATTGTACACATTCAGTAATTATGTCACTTTCATAGTCAGTGAACAAACTGTATTGTGTATTTGTACATTAATTCAAGCTAATTTTGATAGTAAATTTGCATATTATAATTAAGTGTGCTTTACAAACAATAACAAGCGTTTTGTACCGTGATACTGTAATTTATAATTTATCAATTGTTGCCGGGACAACGTGGAGGTTATACAGGGTGAGAACGAAAATTGATTCCTATGTTAACACTTTCCTCCCTTCATTTTTAAAATAAAGACGTAAAGTAGTTTTGCCATACATAATACATGTTCTCGTGTACAGCATCTTTAACAATTTTGTAATTCCAGCGGAAGTGACCCCAACTTCTTTAAAATTGTTCCTTTCGAAACGGAAAAAGCGCACAGATGTTCGAACATTAAAAAAACCGTTGGGAGCGTGACGGAATTGCCAATAAATTATTTATCGCCAATGCCCTAATTCGCCTCAAAGCATGCATCGCCAGTGCAGTCCGTCTATTTTCGTTCGTAATAAAAACGTATTAGCTGTGAAATTATTCCGGTCGGTTTGTTGCTGGCGGACATACCCGCCGCATCAAAGCGCCTTTAATCATCATGGGTGGATGTCACAGCGGATTAAAGTTTCAGCTTAGCAAGCTCGTATCCAAACCGATTATCCAAGGTTTGCGGTGAATTATAACGTCATGGGCGGTTTCACTTCCTTGATATCCTACACCCTTAACTAACCTTTCGCCTCTTTAATTGCGCCATTTCCAGAGGATTGAGCGGTGACAGTTTGCGACACAAACAAAATATTGACGTTATTGTTTAGTTGCAGCCGTCCAATTCGGGCTGTGCTAACATGTTAGGCCAAATGACGCAAATCCGGCCGAGTTTGTGTAGATTCTGTAATTTGCGTATGCCGACGAAACACCCAAACACGACCTTTGTCCGTTCGAAAGCCAAATATTGATTCGAGGGACGACGGCCCTGGTCAATAGTTGTTTGTGTGCCTTGGACATGAAACCGTTGCCNNATTTATTTTATTATGCTCTTTTACGTCATTTTTCTGAACTTTAGCTATCCAGATCAGTAAGTTTTGATTTTTTCTTTCATTTTCTTATTTACTCTTATATAGTTTTGTTACCTTCTAATAAAAATTTTTTGTTCATACCACATTCTAAAACTAAATACCTACACTACAACACTACAGATATTCAATTGAAACATCTAATTTCGTGAGATTTCTCTCCTAAGGCAAGGCTTTAAAGCCAGCATTGTAGTAGTATACCGCCACTGTGAAAACTTAAAGTATAAAACAGGAACAAGACATTTTCAAGAACAGGAAGAAAGAAAAGAAAGAAATTTCAGAATATGCGAAGTTTAAGATGGGTAAAAGAATTGAAAATCTTAAAAACTAAAAAAGAAACATGAAATGGAGGAAAAAGTGTATAACAAAGAAAAAAATAAAGTATTATTATTAATTGTAATAATAATTATAATAATAATTAATTATAAAGTACGAGTAAGACAATTTAATTTAAATAAATGTACAGAATTGTTTTTGAAAACATTTATATATGGAGAACAATTAAAGAGAAAAATATAAAAGAAAAAAGTAATAAGGTAGAAATTGAAAACAAACAAAAGAAAAGAAAAATTCATTTAGACATCACAAAGTTGACAAGGACATTGTTTAAGAAAACAAGTGGTTGTAATCCTTAAAATAAAGGGTCTGGATTAATTTTTTGAATATGTATAAAAGCCGAAGAAACGAACGGAAAAAAGAAGTCAAATTAGAAGAAAACATAAATACCATGGCAAATTGTTGAAGAAAAATGGAGAAAAATGTTAAAAATGGGGGGGTTATCAAAAAACAAATCAATTTTTGAAAAAAAAA
>QDEB01117395.1:0-36802 GCA_004193795.1 Asbolus verrucosus | reverse complement strand
TACTGAGTTGGTAGCACTGCCCGCATTTGTCACTGCGCTGTTACAATTTTGCCATGGTTTCAATTTCAAATTTGAAAAATTGTACCACCATTTTGTAATTTCTTGATATAATTTTGTAAAAATGAGCGATTCCGAAGAATCTTTGACACCATCTAGAATCAAGAAAGCAGTATTGAGTTTGCTTCCTCATTTCTTGATTTGTTGTGTTTAAGTATCGTTGGGATTTCGCTCTTAGTTTGCGTTTGATACGAGCGTTTGACGTTTTGCGTTTTCTCATCTAATACCAACCGCATAACACAATTTCCCCTAGCTTCTCTGGCAAAGTAAAAAGTACCGCAGTGCGGAAAATGCTTTTTTTCATGCGTCGAGAACAATCGTAAAGTACATATTTTGAGATTATGAGTACAAAATCGACCTTTTTTTACTTTGCATACTTTTTTACTGTGCATCATAACCCAGAACGATTGGTGTCGAAGTAACCACTTGCCGGCCATCTTGTCGGTTCATCTACTTTACCTGCCTTTTTCGATGATGGTCTGACATCACAGTCCCTTTGTCGATGTTTAATGGGAACAACGAATGACAACGGCAACAACGCAAACATAGCTCTGTATTTCGGGTGGCATATGCGCCAACATCGTTTGAAATATTTCACGAAACTGAAACAAAAAACCTTCGTTTGTATAAAACTAATTAATAAAACAAAAGATTCATGAATAACAATAGTCAATAATAGATTTTCAATGAAATATGTTTTGCGTATTTTTTACTTGTTTAATATATCTATGGAGTAAGGAAATCTTTCAAGTGAAGTTTGTTATATTCTTGTCACATTTAACAATTTAAATCTATAAATCGGTTAATTGACAGGTACTTTTGAACACTTTAGTTTGTAGACTTAGATTTCTGGCATTCAAGTTTAATATTACAAATATGTTCGCATAATTAAATTCTATTACCTCTTACTTCACTTTTTTTTTTGTGAAAAAAATCGGTTGATTTATGTGGTTGTGTAGTTTAAAAATGATCATAATCTTAAGAAAATATAACAATAACAAAATTGTTGTTCTTTACTTGTATCTTCATACAAATGAAGGTTTGTTATTTTCATTTCAGACAAGTTATTTTAAACTATGTTTACATATATGCCGCCCGTAATACAAAGCTTTTTATTCTATTTGCATTGCTGCCGTTGTTTCCATCAAACATCAACAAAGGAACACTGGGGCCACTATCGGAAAAGACCGGGAAAATAGAAGAGCCTTCATCAGGAAAACGCCGGTAAATAATTCTATCGTGGGAAACATGTTAGCTGCGCAAGAGCATACCTCCTAAATTACATTTTTAAAATTGCGATATAAATTAAAGAATTTACAACTTCCTATGGCGTTTAGGCGTTCTTAATAAACTCAATTTCAAAATTAGATCATAGTCTTGTTTAAAATGTGTTCGACAACGAGTGGTTCTTCTATTTTTTCTTTTTGTTTAGTTGTTTTAACTTTCACAGCTGAAGCAAAAACTTATTATTTTCACGTAAATAAAACCAATAATGAATTTATGATCTACAATAGAGTGAATTTAAACAACTCATTTAACAATTATCCTTCTGGTGTACATTTAAGTGAACTGAGAAATAAAATTACACGCAAGAAAAATAATGTATGTATCATTATTATTATAATTTTAAATTTTAATTAATACTTCTTTGTAGACTAGCGACGTTCAAACTCATCCTCTTCTAGATCCCGAGTGGGATTATAATTGGAAAAATGCTACAAGACGTAAATTGCCGTCGTACATTCATAAATTCTATGAATCAGTTTCTCAAGATGTGACTGGTCCTGTCAGAATTTTATTTAATACTATGCCTCAAAATTCCACTATAATTAAATTTAATTTAAGTAATATAAATGGGAATGAAACTATGACCGACGTGGAATTACATTTTTACCATTCAGTTGAGAAGAATTTATTTCAAAAGTCATTAATTTTACGACTTTATCAAATCGAAGATAAATTTTTCAACGAAACTTCTCTAATAAATCCAGATGCGCACAAATTACTTAATGTTATTTACGTATTACAAGCAGAAAATGGATGGCAGGTAATAATTTGCATCGTTGGTGTACATAACTGTACCAAGATCAAGTTTTTGGACGCGAACTGTACAAATTAATCTTTATAATTTAGGTATTTAAATTAACCAGCACAATTCAAGACTGGCTGAAAGAAGGGAAGAATCTGGTACTCTTAATAACGATTTCTAAACCAAATGAAGAACAGTTTAGTCTCTTTAAAGACACAAATAAAGACGTTTTCAGAACATTTATGATTCTAAAATCAGAATCATCTAAGAATGGTAGGTGTTACATTGCAATTTTATTTCTACATTAATTTAATTTTAAATTTAAGAGATTTCCCATCATAACGAAATTACATATAATAGTAATTCTTGTCGAAAACATGATTTACACATTGACTTTGAAAAGTTGAACTGGATGAAGTTTGTAATCTCACCTACAGGATACAACGCTTTTAACTGTTATGGAAGATGCTACAAAAGCGATAATTTACCAAACCACATAAAAGTTATCAGTTTTGTCCCAGAAATTGGTAGAAAATCGCTTTGCTGTGTTCCAGTCAATTATTCTCCTTTATCAATCATGTTTTATGACAAAAATGGTGACGTTGTTATAAAAAGTTACAACCAAATGATTGTTTCTGGTTGTGGATGTCGATGAAACAATCATCATGTTTAAAACAAAACTTTATTTTGAGAAGAAAAACAATATTCTACAATTATTGTGATTTTTAAAATACTGCAACAAAAAACTTTCCAATAAAGAGCAATAAAATAAAATTTAAAAAATTATTCAGCATTACCATTGGTCTGTCCTTTTTTCCTTAAAGTTTTTTGCAAGACATGAGCATCTGCAGGTTCTATTCTCTTATAATAATGTTCTTTGGTTTCGACGATTTCAAAACCGAATTTTTTGTAAAAATCTATGGCTCCTTCATTATTTACTTGAACATGTCTGTAAGCATTACATTTTGAAATATTTCAGAGGTGTGAAATGTTTATTTACTTACAAAAATATGCTGTCAAAATTACCATCTTGTTCAACATAATATAGAACGTGTTGAACCATTAATGTTCCTATTCCAAGTCTACGATATGGATACAAACAACCTAGAGTCATAATATACAAACGTCTCGTTTTCTCCGAGGTGTCAATTCGACAACACACAGCTCCTACCACAATGTCGTTGTAATAGGCTAATTTGGCTAATTCTCCAGCTTCTAGAACATCTTTGTAGAATTTGTCGTTGTAAGAAACAGGAAAAACCACGCTGTTCAGGCGCTTTAACTGTTTAATATTATGTGGGGTTACGTTTCCTAATTCGATATTTGCTCTACAATAAATTGGTTATTTGGGTAAAAATTACTCACGTGAGGACTCACCTAGTCATTTTAACAACGTATTAATGCCAGTCACTTTGAAAATTTAATCGCAATAATGTTTTTTGAGGAACGAAATAAATGTTAAAATGAACGTCAAAAAATGAATATGGTGGAAGTGGTTACAGTGTCGACTGTTATTTAAACCACTTCCTGTAAAGCCCGAAAAAATAAAATTAAATAAATTATTATCTAATAAAAAAATATTACGAACAAACCAATTACAATTTAAGAAAAACGTATTGGTAATTATGGCCACCTAAGTAAATTTTATATCTTCGTAATGGGTGGTTCTCTTTGAAGCTACTTTCACAAATGCGCCAAAATTTACTGCCAACCTCATAAACATCGGCTGTGAAAATGTATTAAGTTATTATAAAATACTTCTTAACAGAGTTGCATTGTAATTGAGTACATGTTGATGTTTAAGTAACGGCTGGGCTCTACTTTTCATTATTCGCTTGGAATTGTTGTTAAAAGCGATAACAAATATTTTGAAGATGGTTACTTCCTGTTTACAATGTTGTCAGTTGACAGTTAGGTGAAATTCACTGATAGTGATTGAGGTGTTTTCTGGAAAGAGGCGTCTCTTAAAATGTTCAAATTTAGTAAATAAAAGTGTAAATAATCATGAAATGTGAATAAAAATGATCAAAAAACCGTTTTAGTGGTGTAAACAGGCACAATGAAAATGCCAAATAAACAACCCCGATCAAAGTGGTGATTAATTTTTTAAAGCACCTTCAAGCAACATCATCAATTTTTCATTTTTAATTGCTTCTAATATTGTCTACGATGGCCGAATCAAATATTTATTACAGCGAAAGCAGTTATATGAACCATCAAAATTCTAATGAAAAAGATGTGATTGATTCAGTTCAGAACTTAAATGAGCACAGTGAAATGATTTGTGATGACTCTTTAGCTTCTGCAGCCCCAGAGGGTTCTAAAAACGAAATTAAAGAGATCAGCGAATCAAATAACGAGGAGCACGTAGAAAGCCCGACAACTGGGGAAGCGTATACTTTTAAATGTGTGTTTTGTGAACAACTTCTTACAGCTAATGATGATCCGAAGTTGTTGGAATGTTTACATAATGCGTGCGGTAATTGTATCGGGAATAAAATCTATGAAAGTCCCGACACAGAATCAGATAAAAGTAAGTTTTCATTTGTAACTTTGATCAATAATTGTATACACTAATGTAAGTATGTATTTTAGATAATGTCGAATGTCCTCAATGTAATATCATATGCGAACCTGGCAAGATAATCGACAACCAATTCTTGCTAGAATTAGCAAATAACGACGACAGTGGTTCAGCTAAATTGACAGAACTTAAGTGCAGTAGTTGCAGCGATGATGCAGTTGCCACAAGTTGGTGTGTTGATTGTTCCGAATACATTTGTGACAATTGCGTTCAGGCACATCAGAGGTATTTTAATATTATTTAAAAAAATTCGAATTCTTACAATTTGAAAATCAATAGGTTGAAAATAACGAAAGATCATACGATTAAACCAAAAGAAGAAGGGTTGAATGATAATCAGTCATCAACAAGCAGTTCTTCAAATAACTTATTCTGTTCCATTCACCCCCATGAAAAATTGTCATTGTTTTGTGAATCCTGTGACAAATTGACTTGTCGAGACTGCCAGCTGATTGAACATCGAGAGCATAAATACAAATTTACCAATGAGATTGCTTTAGAGACTCGAAAGTTTATAGCAGATATGTTAAAAGATGTTGGGTATGAATTATTTATATTTAATTCAACTATTTTACTAATAAGTAATGAAATTGTAGATATAAGAGGGCGTTATTATGCAGTGCAATGAAAGTTATTGATGATCGTCAAAATATGATTGTAGACAAAAAGCAGGCGTTAGTTAAGGAAATCACACAATTAGTGGTCAAGTAATAACTGTGCTGTCTATTTTGTTACGCAATTGAAATTGAATTCTTTGTAGGTTAACAAATACCATTAATGTGAGGGGTAAACAGTTAGTTTCTAAACTGACAGAAGTTTGTGATAGTAAGCAGAAGACATTACAAGAAAAAAAGCAGGCTCTTGAACAGCTTTCGAGAATGACTGACCACTGTATAGAGTTTACGCAGCACGCTTTGGATAACGGGAGTGATATGGCTCTTTTGTACAGTAAAAAACAAGTGACTGATCATTTACGTAGGATAAAGTGTAAAAGGGCTGACATCCCTAACCCAGAAATTCCAGTCAGAATACATCTGGCGTTGGATAAGTTTCCTGATCTCGTTAAAGGTGAGATTTACTGGCTTTTGTAACAACCTTACTAAATTTGTTTTTCATTTGGTGCTTTCAATGATAAGGTTTGTCTACAGGTAACTTGTTTAATTTTTTCTTTTTTTTTAAGTCGATACAAATTATTAAAAACCATTCTAGTTTTTGCGCTTTTACTTTTACAGTTATGTCAACAATTGGTCAGATTGTGGTTGATGGCAGGATTTATCCATCTCAGTCGGTTTCCCCATCAACTTCAATTCCTCCACATGGATCTCCTAGTCCCGGCCATTCCAGGCCGCCACAGCAGCAATCTCCGATTAATCAGTTACTTCAACAGCAATCTCCCACTTTTCAACAGTCCCCTGGATTTCAGCAATCACCTCGATTACCGCCGCCGTATGGCCCTTTTGGGAACGGATCTCAGTATCAAAGTCAAAGTATGAATCCGCAGCAGAACATGGGTAAGGTTATAAGTTTATAAAGCAAAACCGGTATTAATTTGAGGTTGTTAGGGCCAAAAATGATGCCCAGTATGGGACCTCCAATGCCTCAGCAAATACCGATCTCATTGGCGCAGCAGTTGTCAAATGTGTCCAGAATGCAGATGCAAAGGCAGCTGCAGAGACCTTTGCTACCGCGATTACCGCCGAATTCTGGAGGAATGAATCAACAACAGGTAAATTTGGTTTTTCGGTTTTTGAAAATCCTAAACAGATTTTAAAATTTTGTCAATTTGAAATATATGCGTAATTGTGACATATGCCTACAATAACAATATTACCGTAGTTGTCGATTGTAGGGTAGAAATAAATTGATCTTGATTGTTGACTAAATTGATCTGTATAATTTTCACAGACGAATTGAATAGTCTGTACATCAACGAATGTATAATTGGTTGCATACATTCCACCATACAAATTTTGTTTTGGATTTGTTGCTGTTAAAAAACTGAGTTGTATAGAGTATTTCTCGCACAAAATTTATCACAGGACGTTATTTTTATGAAGAAAATAGCAAGAATTAATTCTTTTTTTTTTAATTTGCCTTTGGAATCAATTTTAAATCGCATTGTCTACAATACAGTCAATAGCAACATTTTTGTGTTGTTGAAGCATGAAAATGTGTAATCGTTTTAGCAGCAATTCTGTGAACGCATTTTTCAAAAATATTGAGAAGTTTACTCCTCTAAATACACTAAAATCGAGATCTTCAGCGTGGAAACAGTTTGAATGTTCTTGCAGCAAAAGAAAATATGATTTAAATAAAGACACACCAGTTGAAGAATTGGCCAGGACAATTAAAGATTTTGCTTTTAATATGAAGAAGCGAGATGGTACAGTTTATAAAGAAGACGTTGTGAAAACTCTATGGAATATTGTACCAAAAGTATTGCAAAAAAATATTTAAAATTATTATTTAAAAAATCATCGATAATTTGCAGTAGGGCAAAATTATTGCCTAATTTGACTATGGATGATTTTTTAAAATTGAAGAGTTTTCAATGGCTTAAATTTTGTGTGCGAAATAGTCTTCTGAATCACCCTCGTGCATGTAATTGTCTATAATTTTCTCTCGTGCACATTCGTACACTCGAGAAAATTGTCGACAATTTGACATGCACTCGGAAGATTATTTATGATAATTTAAAAAAATATATTAGATTTTTAATGTTTTAATTAAGAGATCAAACTTTCTCAATTGATGCACATAGAACCTGGCAAGCACTTATTGACACCAGAAGAAACTTTTTAAAGGTTGTAATGTAGAACCCATTTTAAAAAAAATTCAATTTGTTTGCTTATTTGCAGAAAGAAATTAATGATTGTTGGATGAGAAAACAGATTTTTACCAATATCATCTCAGTCATGTGTTTAAAAATTTTCCGATAATTCGGTAGGTGGATAGAGATTGTCAACTAGCTTAATAAAAAATTTTGAACCCTGCAGTAAGACTGGGATTCGATCATATTTTTACTGTGTTTTCATACACTCAAAACATGTTTAGGCTCTGATTCCAATAACTACATATCAAAATGGTAGCTATATTGTTTCAATAAATAAAAAACATGGGTTTAAAAAGTATGATTCTGTTACTAAACAAGTGGTTTTGGAGACAAATATTTATACATACCCCATCCTTCCATTTATCAGAAGATATCGTTTAGAAAAATTTAAATAAAACTAATTTTGCAATAAACGTTTTGGTGGCATCAATATTATTTATATTAATTAATATTAGCACAAACGCTTCAAGGTCATAATATTCTCAGAAGTGAATAGCATGTGGTTCTGTTTTGGTCTTATCAAAACTGCATTCATGAATAAAATATACTTTAAAACAAATTTATTTTATCTAGTAGGTTTACATTAGGGGTTGTATTGAAATGCATGATATTTGAATTGATTCAGGTTTCAAAAACAGAAATATCCAATTCAAATTTTAAAAGGAGCAACATTTTCGGAGAAATAGTATTAAAGTAGAGAGTTTAATATTTTTGGTTTAGAAATAGTAGAATGTATGTTGTGATGGGCGTTATTCAGGTTGAATTTTTTCGCGCTTTGTTTTTATGGTTGAATGGTTTTTTCTTCAGAGCTGTGAAGGTAACTGGTGCCCTAAACTTCTATTTATATACATTTCTGAAATACACGTGCAAGATAAAAACCCTAATGTGTGGTTTGGTTATGTCTAAAAAAAACAACCATTATTTTCGAGGAATCTTGTTAAAATTTAGACGAAAAATGTATGTTAGTAATAGGAAATATTATGTAATGTTGAAAAAGCAGGATGCCATGTTTCTGAGATATTCGTAATTTAAATATTTAAATCTTACATCTCGTGTACTTTTATGGATTTCGTTTTGAAATAAAATTCAAACGAAGAATATAATAAGATTTATTTTTTATAGTTATTTGCTGCGCTATTAAGTCTTTTGTCCTTTAATGTCAGTAATTTTGTATGAAAGAAGTTGTTCATTATTAATCTGCGTCTACGGTTTAGAATATGCCAGTTAGTTCAGTATCATGAATGTTATTTTTGTTTATTTCAGAACAGTTTACTTTTCCTTTGATAAAATGTTATTTCCCCCTATTTAATCAAACAGACAATTTATAATAAATATAACGGAACAAGTTGAAATATTTTAATTAATCCTTATGATTTTCCACTCTGTCTAAAACAAACATTAATATCTTGTACAACAAATAATAATTCCGTAATTTCTTCCACATAAATGATGGAATATTTAGTGATTAAAGGGGTATTTGGATTACAAGTGTTAATTTTTAGTTTTAATTTTATGATCTACAATGACATTTGACGTTTTTTGCTAAGTGCTAGTGCTGAACTGAGATGCAGATTCATTCAATGTGTAACGCTATTTTGACATGTAACGTAAATACGCTGGGGTAATTCGATAAAATCAGTAAGAAGGTTATTAGTAACACTTATTTGAAAAAGTCGAAATGAAACACTTTCACTAGCTGACCCATATAACAATAAACAGAAAAATCTTTGAAAAATTTGTTTTACTTTTATTTTTGAAAATTATATGCTAACACATATCTAAATAAATATTATTTAAGAATTTCTCCAAATTTCAAGGTTTTACGAGGGTCACTAATAAAATTTTGAGGTGGTTATTAGCGTAGAGTTTATGTAAAAATGTTCACTGTTGGTTCGTTGTTTTACGAACAGAGTGGTGTAAATTTTATAGCAGTACCTGTTTTATTTGAAAAATACGTCTCGACTTAAAAGTGCTAGTGTTAAAATTCAGTCAAAAGCAATATAAGAGTAAATTTTTATGACTTCAAAAGCGGTTTAATTTAAGAAGAACGTCATTGAATATTAAGTACTAATTCCGTGTCTTGGCGGATTACTCTCTTTCCTTAATGGAATTTCATAAAGGAGAAATGATTATGACGAAATGACTGCGTTGTACGTTTTGCTAAAAATTAGTTAGTTCTTACTAAATTGAATTATATATAATTATATATATATTTGAGTACACTTAACTTTTGCAAGAAGATCCACATTGTATGGGATAACTAGCAGATCAGAAAATGTGAATAACTCATCTCTTTTCTCATTGAAAATGTCTTTTTTCAAATGATAAGACATCAAAATTTTTAAAGTTACATGTTGAAGTATTGGACCGTATTTACTCTGTAGTTTTGATTTAGCATATTGTGGCCGTTGTTTGAATCATAAGTAGTACAAGTGATTAAGAATTGACGGAAGGACAGAAGGTCTATTGCCAGCAGGCTGAATGTAGAATCGAAATTTTTGGGTAAAATCATAAGTGGTATTCGGCAGTATTATAAGTGTGAAATAATTGAAAATATTGATGTCGTTAAAATATTTAGGGTTCCTAATGGTAAAAGAAAAATTATTTGAGGCGGATTAAATCATGGACAAGATGTTAAAAATATTACGATGTTAGAAATATTTATAATAACCCTGTATAAATATGTATTTGGTTTCAATTTTATAAGTGATTTTAGCTGTGTTAGTCAAGTTATGTTGTCCATATAAATTATAAAGGCTTTACTCTGGAAACTGATTTTATAGTATTGAAACGAAGTTTACCTCTTATAGGTTATTTGCCCAAGTGCAAATTTTCACCATAGTCAAGTATATGCAATTATAATTTCATATTGTTAATCACCGTAAATGAAAATAAATAATAGAAATTCCCCAGGATCTTAAAAACTAAATGACTTCGAAATTTCATTACAAAACACAAAATATGTGGTTACCAGAGATTAATTTTTTTGTTGTATTTTTAGATTTTTTTCTTGCAGATGGCCTCTCATCTTTTGCATATAAATTTAAAAATAATAGTGAAATATATGGTGCGGATTCTACTACATCATAATATGAAGATAAATATCTGTTTAAAAATCTGTGGATGTCCGTGTTTGATCATTGAAATTAAATTAAATACATATTTATCAGCAGGTTTCCTCCTCAACTCATCCCCAAAACATGTTGTCGGACCGCAGCAATTTGAGATGTTTGTTGCAACCGTCCAACAACAACAACCCCGTATACATACAGACGGGACCGGCTCAGTATCAAGCTGTTCAGCCTCACTTAGCTCAGCAGTACCAAAACAGATTTCCCGGTCAACCGCAACAACAACAACAACAACAACAACAACAGCAGCAGCAACAACAACCTCAGCAGCAGCCTCAGCAGTTCCGTCAACAGCAGAGCCCCATGCGTATGATGATGCCGACCAATCAAAATCGTCCGAATCTTCAAAGACAGTATCAGATGCACGGCGGTTCTGCCAGGTGGCACATCCCGCAGCAAACATCCAACAATCTCAACAGTCAAGGAAACAATCGCAACATGACCCTGCCAACAATCAACGACAATTTTAAAATAACCTTAAAACAGCAGAATCAACAGTCGGACAATAAGAATCTACCGGCGACTGTCACTTCGACCATTCCGAAAACACCGAGTCCCAATCATGTTCAAGGACGTTCGGATACGGAACGCAGCCTGGACAAGTTCTGCGAGGATTCGGTGAAGGACTTGATGGCGACCATAGCGAAGCTGGATTCGAACGGCGTTCAGGTCGTAGCGGAAGGAAGGCAGAAAACGGGGGGTTCTCCCCACGTTGATAGTTCCACAGGAGATGCCGGACCATCGGGAAAGATCAAAAGCGATCCGCTCGACACAGGAAAAGACGATCCGAACGAGGATTGGTGTGCCGTCTGTATGGACGGAGGCGAATTGGTGTGTTGCGATAAGTGCCCCAAGGTGTTTCATCAGTACTGTCATATTCCTAACTTGAGCGTGGAGTAAGTACCATTCTCATTTAAGCACGTATGGATCGTACTTCTCCCGTAGTTTGAGAACGACATCTCACTAGAATTAGATCATTTACACCCGCACGTCGGAAAATGCGACAGCGAAGCCTTAATTTTGGTTTGTTTTTTAAAGGGAAAACGATACGTGGCAGTGCTTATTATGCACGAACTTCGCCGATTTCCCCGACCATCTTTTAAACGACAAAAAGGAAGGAGAACTCGGATACAAAGACAAAAAAATCGCTGAACGCATCGTGCTCGAACTGTACTGTCAGTACGACCCCAGCTTGCCTTTTAGGGAAATTATTGGACCAGAGGTATTTGATGTTGTGATTTGTTGTTCAAATTGTGATTTGGTTTTGTTGTAGAATGAGGAATATCATTCTATAATCAAAAATCCCATAGCATTAGACACCATCCGGCAAAAATTGAATTGGAACTCACCGGACCATTACACAAATATGGAGCAATTAATCAAAGACGTACGCTTAATGTTTAAAAACGCATACACATATAATCCTGTAAGTGTTTGGACGGGTTCGATGACGTAGTTTGCGATGTGTGATTTGTTTTTCAGGAAGATTCTCAGGTTTACAGCGATGCTAAAACGCTTGAAAAATTCTTTGATGAACAGTTAGAAAAGTTCCTGCCTGAATACGCTTATGAACATTTCGACGACGACGATATTCAGCCCCCAAGCAAGAAGTATCGGCGTATTATAAGTGATTGACAAATTGTCCAAGGGGCGAATAATACGATTTACTTCTCCCTTTAGTTCAAAATAAAATTTTAACGTTTTAGTTTATTGAATTGTTAGGTTTTAATCATGTTTTAGTGATGATATTGTTAGTTATGTATTTAATTGGGTTTATTTAAGACTTAGTTATTATTTGTACATGTTGCAATTATTGTGCGATTCTGAGATGTAGTTACTTCATTGAAGATGACGTTTGTTGTTTTTATAGAATCTATAATCAAGTATAGAGTGTATTTAAGCACATAGTTGGTGTTTTATACGAGGGTCTTATTGCATTTTGAGATTTGTAGACGACACTCTCGATGTTTTAGGACGCTCTGTATTGTAAGTAGGAACTTTATCAAACAAATATCGGATATACAATAGACATTCATAATAAAAGTAGATGTATATTGAGAGTATAAAACCTGAAATAAAAAATATTTATCTATTTTGTTATTTGCATTTAATTGATTTTCTGATAATCAATTTGTAAGCTGTATAAAAGTATAATAAAGATATGTTAATGTCAAATGTGGCTGTTTCTCTGTTTCTTTGATTCAGATTTATTCAATTCCTGTCCATTTTGAATAACTCTTTCGAAACACGACGGGCGTAAGTATAACGGATATACAGAAAAGAAAGAATATTACAGAGGAAGAATACCTGTGTTCCAGCTTCGTTATTTATTTTTACATGAAAAAGCGCAGTGTTCTTCGAAGAACGGAATAATTTGGCAAATTGCGGTGGATGAATGGCGCATTTGCAATATTCGGTTTGCGTTTTGTCCGCTGGAGAGATAGAAATCGAGGCAAGAAAAAGTTCCGGTTTTATGGGGTAAGTTGTCATTTATAAAACCACATCGTTGTTTTTAGCGCCGTTGAATCACTCCGGGTGTCGTAAAAAAGATCGCGTAGCTGATAGGAATTTTTGCAGAGTCGTCGGAGGCACGAGATTTCTACAGGTGGCTGTGTAACGGGCGATCGTCGGTTGTCGTCGGCCGATTTGGCCGCCCCAGACAGCGCGTCTCCGTCGAGGGTAGTGTGCATTTGCTGCGATTCCGGGAGCCACGCGGTCTCGACGCCCACGCTACAAGGTACGTAAATCCCCTTTTAGATCTCTCATTTTATTAACCCAGTTGTCGTGTCGTGTGGGTAGGATAAAAGCTCAGTCTTAAAATCGCCTCAAAGGCCTTTTAAGAGCCTTCTTTGCATGCTATTTATCTGTACAAAAATACGCGGCGGAGATTCTGAAAAAACATGGAACGGAAAAAATTAAACTTTTCATCTCTATTCAGTTCTTGATAAGCAAATTTTAGTCTCGGAATTAACCATTCAAGCGTCAAAATGTCTGCACCATGTTTTCCTTTCTGGCCGAAGTAATGAGGAAAATAAATGTGCCGGGTTTAAAAACGCTGTTTAATACGGGCCATCAATATTTTTCAGATTTGTGAGCAATCGTCTTCTGAACATGCGATGAATTAAGAAAAAGAACAGTTTTTTGAAAAACGGAATATGGTTTTGAAATTTAATCGAAAAGTAGTCTTTTGAAACCGCAATGCTTTAATAATATTTTAAGTGAACCATTTAAATATTCTAAATTCGTCACGAATTAAAATCTGGTGATATATACGATTAAGTGGTTTTTGTTTTGATTGTTTCAAATTTCGACGAGACATCTGTAAGTACATTACTTGACGGATCGAAGCGAAATTTTGTAGACTCGTTATGTTAGAGCCAACGATGGCAGCGCTGAAGCGTTTATTAAATAAAATATTCGTTAGTGGCGCCATCTTTTTGACATTTTATTTCAAAGTGACGATTACTTACTTTTATTTTAAGTAATGTAAATTATGAATGTGCCGTAATATGCACATCCTTGAATGCAGCCGACTCGTTTATTCTTTAATGTTTCTTAATTCTTCGATATCTTGGAAACTATTTGATCGATCGATCGATGTTATGTGTGTACCAATGGGTAATTGGTGCGCACTTTTTCTAAAATAATTGAGAGGGAATTTTACTTTAATAATTATATTTTACATTTCATTAATTCTATGCTTATCGTATACTACAAAAAGTTGATTTTAATTTCTTTTTGTTGATGTATCGGTCCGTTTGAAGACAATTTTGATCATATGTTCGCTTGTTAAAGCAAAATTTTGTATTTACCTTAATTGGGCATATATTTGTCAAATAATTTTTTTTTATAAAAATATTCGGTAGAGTGTTGTGTTGTGTTGAAATTATTAGTTTAATTTTTTTGTGAAAATTTTCAAAATCAGTATTACATAGAAAACTAAACTGAAATATAATTATTTCAATTTTAATTTTATAAGTTTATTTAATTTATTTTCATAAGTCACAGTGATTATGTAAATAATAATCTTAAAAGTTGAATGTAAATAATCAGAAAATATTGAAATAACTAATGTTACTATCCAGCTTATACAATAAAATGCAACATATGCAATGATTATTATGTTATTAATAAATGATTTATATGAAGATTCAACCATAAATCATGATAAAAAAAAATTGTTAATTGATATAACAATTTTTTTGTTCAATTTTTCTCAAAGTGTATTTTATAAATAGACATAAGACATAAAAAAAAGAATTATGACTTATGAGTTGAGTGTACACAAAAATGAAAGAAGCTATGTGTTATAATTGGTAATAAATTGTTATCATGAGTTTTTTCTTTTATTTCCGATTTCTATCGTATTGAATTAGGGAAAGATGACTTGTAAAATTTTCAAAATTTATTATATTTACAAAAAAAATTCGTATATTGTACCCGTCATCATTTGTACCCTTGTGAATTTGATGGTCAATCGATGAAAAGTAAAGTTGTAAAAAAATTAAATAAAAGTGAAATAAAATGGTATTCTTAAACAGCAATGGATTTAAAAAAGTAAATATTTTAAATCTGAATTTATTAATAAATATACTTTTGAACACAATAGAAACGAATGGATCAAATGGGTGGAATTCTGTTGAATCGATTTTTTGAAATCCAATATCCACGTTATAGTTACCTCTAGTACAATTAATTTTATACTGAATGTTTCAAAAAAATTATTGATGTTAATTTGAAAACTAAGCACAACACTTGCATTATTTTTATGTTTTAATGTTTTTCCGATGCAATGATTTGCGGTTTTATAACGCAAAGGTATATTTGCGCACACCGGGTGATTCATTAAAATGGAGAGATACTAAAATAAATTTTTGCGGCAGTAAATGATTATGAATGACAAATTTGAAATATGCCTTTACAGCGGACATTTCTTTTTTAGATTATCCGGAAGTGACAGGTAATTTGTTTTAAACAACATTAAACGTTAAATTTTTTTATGTTGTTAATATAATTTGATTTGATTGTCCCACAATGGCGGTTAGCTTCTTGTTCAAAATTCAGATTTTTTTATGCTTTTGATAAATGTGTCAATTCTCTTTCTGTATATATTCTGCATTGCGTTCTTAAAAAAAATACTTGCGAGGGAAGTTATAGGAAATAACTCAGATTGTGTTTATTATTATAATTAGGGGGTTTAATATTGATGTGTTTAATATTTTATAACCTAAATATTTCTGAAAAATAGATTGATTATTGGTCAGCTTCATGATTTCGTTACTCATGGGGTTATCGCCGCAAATCTAATTGTAAACTAGACAATTGTCGATAATAGCAACTGACATTATTTAACGAAAGTTTTGATTTATGTCGGTTATTGTATACATTTTCAATTTTCAATAGAACCTTTTATATGGTTTTATACACATACGGTTTTTCTGTAAAAATCAACAAGAACGCTTTTCTTCAGGTCGAATACCTCCATTTATATATTTATATGTAAGAAAAAAATATATACGGACTTCAATGAAAATGCGTTTTACCTAAAATCCGGGTTTCAGTGTTATAAATATTTATTCCAGCATAACTTTAATGTTTGCAGACAGCAAGCTTGTTTACTGATAAGTTGATTTGAAAGGAATTTACAAGTTTAAGGCGAGAATGTATGTAAAAATCGAAGGATCCGTTAACATTATGCAGATACCGTGTCAATTTAATCTGAAACATTTTACATTCGAAATGGAGAAAAATGTGTAGATAAGCAGGTATACACATGTTGCTACCTTCTTAGGGAGTTCGACAAGATTGAATTTTGTAAATAGCTATAGGAAAAATACCAGAGCCAAAGAAGTATAAAGTACTTACGATGAAAGGGAACGTAACGACCAAATTGCTGGGTCAAGTTTGCAGCTCGCTACATCCAAAAAAAAATTTAATAGAAATGTCTACCACTGCACTGTAAAATCATTGCAGTCGCTTTCTAGAAACATAAAAAATAAGATTCAAAATTTGTCTAATTAATGAATGGCCGAGCATATTTGGATGATTATAAAATGTTTTTATAACATTTTTAAAAATAAAAATCCATAATTTATATAGTATCAACAAAATATGCTTCAAATTATTAATTTATTTTTTTGAACAGCGAGATCATGTTTTGTTAATATTAATCAAATAATAATTACTCTAATGATACGGTTGTGTTACAAAAAAAAAGAGAAATTAATAAATGTTGTAAGTTAGGTGAGTGTGGTGCGTGATGACTGATGATAGTGTTATGTATACATTTTTTATCAACAGTGAGTGTGTCAGAAGTCGCGGATAAGCTTTTTACTTTTTCTTCTTTCAGGGAAAATGGACGTCAAATTCATAATAATTTTACCAAGAATCAGCCTTGCTCTTAAAGATATTTTCTGTTACATAAAAGACCTGTTTAAGTCATTCTGATTTCCTTTGACAATTTTAGGTTTGATGAGAAACCCTATGCTTAGCGAGTATGTTGTGTTAAATTAATTGATATTTCAAAGATGTGACTTAACGATGCTATTCGATTTCCCTTTTTTTTTCTGTCTCTTTAATTTTCTTTTATCAGAAATTGTTTTAAGCCAATGTGCATATTGCTCTGCGTAACAGTTAGTATTTAATCTAATGACGGCGACTTGTGGTTGCAATATTTTTTCCACAGTTTTATTAATATCTCCTAACAAAAATATACACTTGACGTGATTGTTAATGTATTTGATATAATGCTCAACAAAGTCTCCGGTGCAGATAGTTCATTTAATGATGTAGAGTAATGACAGGTACAGTGCATTTTACTGTTCACCCACAGTGGGATTATAGTGATAGACCAGTCGCTCATGAGAGATGGTATGACCTTGAAGCATTTGTCTTAATGTTAGAGCTGAAACATTAATTAGGGTATATTTTTCCAAACAGTATCTGATTTTGGAATAAATAGTTTAAATGAAAGTAATTTTAATATTGACACAAACAGGGCCACACGTTTCTCATGGGCGAATGATGTATAGTATGGTACAATAATCTGAAATTACTTTCGTTGAAAGTAAATTTTGTGTTTCAAATAAAATTACAGCATTTGAAATTCAAAAGTAATATCTTTTCAATTTTTCACTTGACGCTGACTATAACATGTGAATTTCATTATCATTAAATTTTATTAGGTCGACAATATTGTTAATTAGTGGTGGACTCAAGAGACACATCATGTTTTTTTATCTACGGCACTGTAATTGTATTTCAGAGATGAATTTCGAAACTGTGTAAGAAATATGTTGTGAATTGATTAGGATGCACTTTTGCCTCGCCGGTATTAAATTCTGTTTTCTATGTGGTGGACCTTTTTAAAATCGATCTTCCTTTTACAAACAGACGTTGTTTTTGTTAATGTTGTGGTTAATTCTCTGTTTGTTTATTTGGTGAGTTTGTCTAGCCCAGAAGTGAGCTTCCATCTTTTCCTCGTTCACTTCACTACATCCTGTACTCCGAATTTCCCTCGTGTGATTTGGTTTCGTTGTTTGTTGAGTTGCGTTATTCCAAATATTTGTTTTAATATCCCCATTTCTGTACTGCGAAGCATTTGTGCTGTTTACTTATTAAAAAAAGATATATCTCTAACCCTTTGAATAGTTTCAAGATTCGACACGCGATGACATGAGAGCCGGCGTCCCCATTAAATACGACTAATCAAACCTCATCATGACATTTGAATTCTAGCGGGAGACCTACAGCGTTTTCGCAACATTAACGAAATTAATTAAATAAAAACCGACAAAGTTAGAATTTTTCTCGTACCTGATTTCAGAAAAAAAGGAAAATTTTATGTAATCTTCAAGAGGATTAAAACATAAAAAAAATCTGAACAAAAAGTCGACTTTATGCCGGAAAATTTAAAAACGAAACAATACACTATTTGGTATAAACTTAATATGGATCTCCAGTCCCAAAAAAATCGGTTCAGTATCATCGAGGTCGATGACAAACCACAGACTGAAATAAGTAACAATATTTGTATTCTGCATCATATGAGCGTCCGTCGTCAATCTACTTCCGTTTAGAGTAGGCAAAACAGTAAAATGAAAACCTTGAAAAGTGCCTTTCATTTTAGGAGAGAGCTATGAAAATTACTGCTGAAAATTGAAATTGTGAATTTTTCATATTACGTTCCATTTTGATATAACCGTTATTCCATATAAGTATAATAATAATAGTAGTCCCTAGTAAATTATCGAATAATAATAATAAAAATAATAGCACCATTACAAATAATGTTAATTATAAATGCCTGGAGGGAGCAATTATTGTTGCTCATAATACGTGCATTCAAATTTGCCATTTCATACACAGTTGGGTTTTTTGTTATAACATACTGCATTGATTGTCTTTTAATTGTTCTGTGTAATGTTTGGTTAAATTCACTACCAAATGAAATTATTCTTGTCAAATATAATTGAAACAGGTGGATTCGCCCTCTCATTGATATTACAAAGTTAATACATTTTTATAATTCGATTAGCGTCTTATTAAAGATTTAAAACACTTAAAACAATGGTGTCCTTACGAAGACAAGTCAAATATTTGTCAGAAATTTGCATGAATAAGTGAGCTTTAATTTTATTACGGAACTTGTCGAAGGAATCATGAATTCATTTCTCATTCCCCTT
This sequence comes from Asbolus verrucosus, assembly GCA_004193795.1. Classification (NCBI taxonomy): domain Eukaryota; kingdom Metazoa; phylum Arthropoda; class Insecta; order Coleoptera; family Tenebrionidae; genus Asbolus; species Asbolus verrucosus. The sequence continues at coordinate 17,484 of QDEB01117395.1, read as the reverse complement.
CAAATAAATCGCGATCCCTCTGTTTAAAAACGGCGCTAATTATTATAACAGGGATCGGAAGTTAATTTGAATTTAATGAAGTACCACTTTTTCCCCTGATATTTGTTTTTTTGGGCTTTGTTCCAATTAAATTAACGTAGTTGATTTTGTATTCACATTTCTTTATTTGTGTAAAATTGACAATGTTTTGCGATCAATAACCAGAAATGAATCAGTTTTTCGGTTTACCATTATTAAAACAGAGGGAATTATTTAATAAATTAATATTTAACTATTATAGCAATAAGTCAAAAATTGTCTATGTAAGTATATTCTTTTCGAGTTGACTTTCACATTTCAGAAAATTGTAGTTCCTGGTCATTCTCGCAACTCAAGCTCAAACCAAATGAACGAACCTCACTATATTAGGGGTGGTCCAAAACTATTATTTATTTTAAAATTAGAAATTTGGGATTTGAGGTGGTTAATCAGGAATTATAAAATGATGTGGATATTTTTAAAAAATTTTCGTAGGTGACAATAGGACACATCATCGTGGCTAGGTTTTTTTTTGTTTCAGTGAAAATGTAACAATTTTTAAAAATTCTATGATTGTTGCATTTTTTTGATTATTAATTTTTAGAGTTGTGCAATTTTTTAATTTATTTGCCTTCATTTGAAAAGTTCATTCCTAAATATTTGAGATTTTTTACGATAATTTGGTCGACTTGTATTTTACCTGTTTTGCATCCAATATAGATGTAGCGGCATCTGAGACGTATGAAGAAGAAGGTGAAATTCTTCAAAAATTTCCTTTCCAATATTTATGGTGCACAAAAATATGTCACAAGCTTTTGAGTGACTAAAAATACTTCAATATGAAGTTTCATGTATATAACCACATTTACAAATTATTTTCGGAGTTCTTAAATACTTCACTGTTTACTTCTTGAATGAATTAATATTTTCTTTGAACAGCTACAAATGCTGATTAAGCATTTGGTTTTATCGAATTATGTTTTAATTTAGTTACTTAGTTGTGACTGAGGAAAAGATCGGAAAAATGTGATAAATTAAAAATAAAATGTTAGAAAACTCCCTAAATTCCAACCACTCTTTCCATATAATTTTTATCATTACATCACGAATGTATATGTCTCAAAGTGCCCAAGTGGTCTTCAAGGTACTTAATGTTTTTATAAATTTTTACCATAAAAGAAAACTTTCAGCTATTGCATTTAATTTGATCAAGATAATTGTTTTTGCTGAAGTAACTAAAGTGCCTTATCCATTTGATTTTGTTTTGTCTAAAATTTATTTTGGAAAAAATGTCATTATATATCAGTAAACAATAAATAGTATTATAAAATATGCATTTATTCCACAAATTTTTGTCAGTTATTTTAAATGAAATTAAAGTGAAGGTGTGATCACCGGCACAAAGACTCTTGATATCTCCACTTTTTGTTACAAAGACACACATTGTGTAATGTGTACTGAACCAATTTTATTTTTTAAAATTAAATGTTGATATACTTTTAGAGATTTTTCATCTCAGAACCATTGTTTTCCGTTGTTTCTTGAAATAGCTACTAAATGTAATGTAATAAAATTGAATGTGAGATTTCAGTTCATGTTTATATTTATAAAATATTTTTATTCGACTGCAACGTGATTTCTGTTATCCATATTTCTGGAACGCATGGAAACCTATTGCATTTATTCAGATACTGAAATTTAAATATCTTTAAATATTTAAATTATCTAGAAGTTAATTCAGATTTCAGCTTCGAACATATTAAATATATGTATATTTGCTTGCATATACATTGCTATGTGTAAGGGTGCCGAAATTGGTTTATCGAAAAACATAATTGCTATTTTAATTTTTTAAATTTTAGTTATTTCCATTTACCTTTGTTGGGTGGCATATACTTGGGAGTAATCTTCATCAATAATTTTATTTTATTGCTTGTTTTATTTAAAGCCTTTAAATTTTCCATGTTTTTTTTTCGATTAATATCTGAAGTACTTAATGTATTACTTTAATTTTTTTTTTAATTTAAATTACTTTTTAAATCCATTACACTATTCTTGCGCTTGGTTTAATCTTCGTATTTGTTGTAATTTCAAATAATTATCGTCCTATGGTAACTATCGTGATGTTTGTTTACAGCGGTTTGGGGACATGATAATTGTATTTACATTGAATTAAGTTTAGTGACGTCTTCGCTTTTGTCCCCAATGTTAATGGAAAGTGTTGGGGAAATCACAAAATCGAATTAAACGTTGATAAGTGTAGAGAACTTATGAGATCATTTATTTATGTGAAATATAAATAATTGCACACATTTATTTCTTAAATTAGTATTGATTGAGTTGTTTGCTTTGAGAAAAAAGTACGAACAAATTTTTGCGCAGGATACGGTTTTAAATTGGTATCTGTTTGTAATTTTCTCTTATCCGTCAGATGCAGGTGTTTCTTTGATCACGTAAAATTATGAAATTGAAGCTGTAGCTTATAATAATTGTTGTATGGATTAAAATAAATTACAGTCGGGTGCATGTGGGTATATAAATTTGGTAAAACACTGATATATCTTGATTTGTCTTCGGATGGTAAGACGACGGCTATGGCGATGGCTACCATGAAAAATTCATGTCAGGGCGAAACCCTCGTCTCAGAGGTCCGATATCTAACTATAAATCGACGCCTGCCACAAGTCCGTTAAACAAAAGTAACTTCTTTAACTTTAAACTTTTTAAAGCGTCTTTATAAATAATTTACATAAAGAAATCTCTAGGCAATTTACGGGGGTCGAGACAAAGTGTTTTGCAACTTTTTCGCTGAAATAATTATTTTAATTGCAGTAATGTGAGGGCGAAGTTAAGTCGCTCAAGAACAGGCGGTGTTAATAGTATGAGGTGGCTGAAAAACACCTTTTTAAATGCCGCCGTAATCTATTTACCGGTTTTGACGAGACAATTTTCATAAAGGATAAACGACTTCTAGACAGTGTTAAAGACGACACAACTCGTTTTACAGAAACAGTTCCGCTTTATAATTTAATCCACTTGTTTGTGTTTCACATCTCTCAAGTCAAAGCTATGAATTATTACATTTGCGAAGCTCCATTTCATCCTGAAAATTTATGTGTGTGTATGGACTTCGTCTGTTTTACACGGATGATAACAAGATAACCGGAAACTGTCAAGGAGTATTAATGCCTATTCTGTAATGGACATTGATTTTCTATAGCGCCGCCATTGACATACACACTTCCACAACCAAGGCGTTTTACTCTGCGATACTCGAGGACTCGATCTTACCCCCAAAATGCAAATTGGAAACTTCGCCACTGTTTAACACAATAATTAAATCGTCCTCAACAATCTGCTGAAACTCTCATACACAATAATCAGAACGGAAATTCGGTCGAGGGTTGCTTCATGATTACCTATTTTAGGGATGCTTTTTTATTTTGTATGATACTCCCCTATGATACTACGATACCCTGTGATACTCCTTCCTTTTATTATATAAAAAGGAATTAATTTCTAAATAAAAATAATGCAAAGTGTGCATTGACTTCGCGCACTACTGTTTTATATAAATATGACAGTCACATTTAATTTTTTATTACATTTTTATAATTTTAGGTAACTTAGTAATTAAACAGGGTAAATCCAGGATAAATGCCGCACCGGGGAAGATGACAAAACGACGTTATTCGTTTGTTATTCCAGGTGACCACAAGTATATGTACACATCTATAACTTTATACGTCACAATTTGATACATTTTCATTTTTCAAATGATATTAATTTTGGTTTGGGACACTGCATATGTTGTCACACTTTCGAAATGTAGTTAGCATCTCGAGCATTCTACACATACATGAAAATATTCATATTTTGTATGCTGGGACTGAATTTGTTTATGTTTTGTCATTTTTTTGTGAATTTCGTGACGTAGGCGTGAATTTGAAGCAATAAAGAAATGCGATTTGTGCAGTTGAAACATTTAGGTCCACTTGGTAGAATTGTATTTTGATAGAGTTGGCGTAAGAATTTTTCATTATAATTAGGACAGTCATGGCACTTACGTTATGAACTTTCAACAATTCTAGAAATAAAAATGAAAACCAAGCGTGGTTTGAATAAATAGAACTAAAAAGTGTTTCTGATATTTTCATGTGAATATTCTTGCTCCTTTTATTGGTTAAAAATCTCATTAATTTATACGATAAATTTATAAGTATAACGAAAAACTACTACTCTTTATTATGACGTTATTTTCGTGTTTAAAATGCATGTAACTGCTCTCTTTCAACATCATCTTTATTCAGATAAAGGTACAAAGTCAAAAGCTGTAACAGCCGAAACTAATTTCTTTTGGAAAATCATAATGAAAGAAAGAATTGGCTCGATAAAGTAGCAGTGTCATTAGAAATAAAATGGACATAGTACGAACAGAGGCCAAAAAAAAAACGAACAAGAACTAATGTAGTATGGTCACGTACGCGAATGAATAAAGCAAGGTGGCCCAAAAATACTCTTGTTGAATGTACGTTGAAAGATATAAAAAGATATATATAAGAAAACGTAGCAACAGTCATAAAATTTCAGTATTTCAGTAATTTCAGAGTTGAGATGAAAGAAGATCTTTTAGCAGATTACTGAAAACTACAGTGTACCCAAAAGTGGCATTAGGTTTGAAACGCAAAAAGTTTAAATTCCGGAATTTTACTGTTTATAAGATTAATGCTGAGCAATATTCGCTGTAAATAAAAGATTAAAACACATTCAATATTCTCATCGTTTCATTATCATTCTGCTTTTTTTTTCACTGTTGCATTTAAAGTGAATAAATTATCCAATTTTAAGTTTTTTATAACAAAAATATTTTATTTATGGCATGAATTATTTAGAGTATAACTTTTGAACAGTATCAGAATTGAATAACACAAAAACTGTTTTTTCTAAAGCAAGTTTGCATTTTTACGTTTAAATAATTATTATTCTTTCATAAAATGTCTATATAGTTAATCAAACAGTTGTAGGTGGTTTAAACGTTGTGATAAAACTGAATTAAAATTTTAATTAATCTTTTGTCACTTTTGCATTGCGTATATAACATCTTCTAAAACAAATATTTTGATAATTTCTCATACGTAACATTAAGATTTTATACTCGATGAACAGACAATTTAAAGTCTTATTAGGTAATAACAATGAACCTTTTTATAGTATTTATAAAGATAGCAGAAGTAATAGGTAGATATGCAACTAAGTTTTTACATCCTAAGAAGATGTCCACTTTAAAGTCTTTTACGTATGTGTACGGTGATTCTTTGAATCTTGAAGACTCTTTCAGATTTTAAACTGTTCTTATTTTATTCAAAAGCGTTTTTGCGTTGAAACTGAGCTTGGGCTCTTTAAAAATGATAGTTTGCTGCAGTTTTATACCACATCTTGAATCGATTTGTAGTAAAAATCATAATGTAGGACAAAATCTTTCAAAAAATACGGATTTCTGAGAACAGATTCGTCTGATTAGCTAGTAAAATTGAAATTATTCATACGTATATCAACTTATGTAGTTAAAGATGGATTAACTAACCGTTATAATTCACCTAGGTATAGGTACCATAGAATAATGTGGTATATGGAAATGCTTTTCACAAAGAAAACTCAAGGGATGTTGCTGCAAGCAAGCCTGTCATTCATATTGTTACGTCTCATTTCACAATTATCTGGCACCCTAGCTAGCAGCTACAAGCCACTAAGATTTTCCACGTCTTAATGAAATACTCCACAAACATTAATTACATATATGATTTCAATATTAATTAATAAAGCAGGAGCCACTTGCATCGTCCACAATGAATAGACCTACGTTTGCAAGAAGGTATAAGGTTTCTACACATGTAAAGGATGTGTTGGAAGCTATAATCTTGAACAGACTATAATTATAAAATGATGAATGTACAAAAAATCAAGTAAGGACGTGTTAAGTTTTATATATTAATGTCTATACACATTTAGCTCACTGAAAATATGATTTTATTGCTTTTTATTTTCTTTGGCATGAATTTCAGTAAATTTTTTATTTTAACTTAATAGCACTTACGTATAAAAATTTCCTTTCGATAACACTTTGGTATGGTTTCTTTAGGAATAAATAGCAACAAAAAAAGTGAATATACGATTTGTCAAAATCGTAATGTAATTTATCAATTACGATAATTAGGATCAATTAGAATAATTAATCATTTAATCTTTCGTAGTTATCTTGAAGGGAAGAAGCAAGTAAAGTCAGAAATGTACCATAAAAATGACTGTATTTTTTAAAATCGTAGGTAAACTGCTGAAAACAGTCTGTTGTGACTTTCACATTATTAGTCAGTCAACTCCAAACATTATAATCCTGGAGAATCTGGAGCCACTTATCATCAGACATCGCACATTTGCAGCCTGTTGTAGCAAATTAGTATCCTGACTTCAGTACATTACCATCCAATCCTGGTTGATTACCACTCTCACCTAGAACACTAATACCTTAGCTTGCTACATTAACATTTGAGCATTTAACTCACCAATATATTGTTCTGTAAGTAAATTTTTCCATCTTTATTGGTTGCTCAACCTTCTCATACTGTTCAGATTCTGCAAGTTGAGTATTAATTCAATAAGAATATCACTTTAAAAGTAACTTTGTTACTCTCTTAAATATTTATTTTTCAGTATAAATGTAACAAAATTCATTTGATTGTTTACTAATTGATAATAATTTTTTTTACGTAGACTGTTCTTAATAATTATAACATATTTCTAAAGACTGTTTGACATTATAATAGATTGTATCAAACTTCGCATCAAATTTATCACAATATTTAACAACTTTTACAAACTAAAATCTACAAGTTAAACAAAAACGAATTTGGAAGAAAACACTTTTTAGCGCATCCTGTCTTAATTAAGTAGTACAGTGATAGTTTAAAAAACGAAACGAAGTTTCTAAATACGGCATTCAACCCTTCAGATTCATATTTCATATTATAATCATCATATTTTATTAGGTAATATAATTACTGAAATTTCCGATTACAGTAATAATTACATTGTCATGTCAGTATGTCTACATTGAAATTCATTATAACAGACATTTTCTCCAGGCAACTGGTGCCGGTTAAATTTAGTGCAGGCATCAGGTACCAATAAATCTGCGATAATAATATGAGCTGTTCATCATCAAATTAAAATGAGGGAGAGGTACGAGCTTAATTTTCATTCTGTTTTTAAGCAGCGAGAAAATCAAACCATTTTCTTGCTTGTTTTGAGACAACCTCTGGAATAGAAGTTATTTACGGTTTTCCTTGAATATGGTTTTTTAATACAAAATGAGAGACATACTTTAAAGTGTAAAGCGGGTTTCACATTACTCATTGCAGAGTGAATTATGAAACATTATGAAACTGTATTGAATGCCCAAAATTTCGATATCTGAACATCACTTGTATGTGAAAGAAATGTAACCTTGAAACGTTTGTGCTAATTACTAATATTACAGTTACTGTCATTTTCACTGTGTATTACAAAATTAGTAATTGTTTAGTATAATTTACTTATAATTCTTATAATTATAATTCTTATAATTCTTATAAGTATAATACTTATAAATACAATGTTACCTGTAAGCAGGCACAATTCAGTAGTTTCTGTTTATTGAAGTACTTACAGAAGTGTCATCATCGGTATTAGTAGTAATGACTGAAATGACCAATGACCTCTTGTCATCATTTTATCCTGTCACAGATGCAAGGAAAATTTTGACAACATTAACAATAAATTAACAATTGTTTTTATGCAAGTATTATTGGTATTATATAAATTACGCATACCTCTATTAATCAGTAATTGATAAATACCTTTGTTGGACAATTCTAAAAGATGTCGATTCTACGATGTATAATTTAAAGACTATGAGAGTTTTCAGAAATTTAACTTCTATTTTCTACTCATTAGAAGAGTGTAACGATAGATTACTTTTATTTTCCAGCGGACTCATGTCGTTAAAAACTTTTTTTAAATGGGATATTGCGTTCTGACTATTTTTTCATTTTACCACTATAACATTTTTGTTCTTTTACGTAGGAAAATGTTACAAACAAATGTAAGAACGTGACTGATTCAATATCAAAATTTCAGTTTTTTATGTTTGATAAATTGTTTGATTCCTATGGATTACATACGAAAACATTTATTTTTACAAAAATTTGATACTGATTGCGGATTGAGTATGTATACCGTATGATGAGCTACATTTCCTAGCTTTACATCACAACTTTTTTAATTATACAAAAGTATAGCGCTAGCTGTAAGACAAAAATCAAAATTATAAATGTGTTCTAATTACAAATGCTAATTACAGACTTCGAATGGTCGTAATTTTAATATAATTGAGTTTCATAATAAAGTAACTAATTTTTAAAACGACATCGCCAAACAAAATCAATAAATCAATAATATATAGAGTTACCAACGCTTCCGAAGTTGCATTCATTGGTGTACATAGATTTTTTCTTTAAAATACATAAAAATGTATTTTATAATGAAGTTGTTTCAGGAATTTTTGTGAACCTGTATGCAGATTTTACCAATCATGCTCTTTTTATATCTGGATAAAAAAATGTGTGAATAATTTTTGGGATGTGTAAAAATAAGAGAAGACAACTATTGTAGTTTCTGAGATTAAGTGCAATTATTGCACACACATAAAATTTGAATCTAATACTCGCTTTATTGAAAACAAAAACAAATAAACTGTTTTTTGTTGAATATTATCTTTCTTTAACGAAGTTTATGAGTTTTGAATTCAAAAATATAACTTTCCCCAGATCAGCGTATCCAATTTTTTAAATTAAAATCGTTAAAAATGTAATACTTTCAAAGTTATCGGAAAAAATCTCTTCCCATGGGTTTCCTTTATTTGATAGGTTATCAGAGAAGGTTCGACAAAGTAATTATTTTAACGAGCAGATTTAAAATTAAACTGATTTGTTAAAGGAAGTGCTTGCGTTTTTTTCGTTGAACCCTTTTATTTGTAATAGGATAAAAATACAACAACAACGTATTTATCGCAGTACTTTAATTAGACAATTAGAGCTGAGGCGTTTAATTAATCCTTTCCGGTGTTTTCTATCGAAACGATTTGTTTGAAATAGTTGCATTTTAATTTACAGTTGGTTTGTTTAAATAAGCAACAAATTGATTTAAGGACGTGATTCAAAGGAAAACTGTCGCAATCAATGATCCATGAATTTGCTACAATTTCATTTGTTTGATTGCATCTAAACTCAGTCTAGCGTGAGGCGAAAAGGACTGAAAAATCAGTAAACTTCCTTACAACAAGAGCAAATTCATTTAAGTTCGTTATCGTCGAATTTAAAAATTATCAATTAATTCCATTCAATACGTACCGTCTGATAATGTCACCATAGGTACAAGCAAGTTTTCTCGCTTTAACTTCGCTGATAAAGAAAACATGAAAAGCTGCGCTTTGTTCAACTTTCTCTTGTAATACTCTTTAAGATCTAAAAAGAACAGGCTTTGTTAATACAATGTCAGCCCTTAAACAAAGATTCGCGTTTTTTCTTCAGAAATTTCAGCGGAATGTTCTAAGCCGGGTCACTTGCCTAATTCCTCTGGGACGTTTTTCCTTACAACATTTAGTCCCACGTCAAAATCAATAAAGCACCGCAGCACATTAACAGCAGATTAATGTTACCGGATTTGATAATTAATTTTCAGGTTGGTGATGACCATCGTTATACAAAGCAGAGGCCTGAAATAAATTCGAACAATAGCCGGTCTATTCGATCCTTAATGACAGCATTTCCTCCTAGACACAAAGTACAAAATCTTCACCCCAAATCTTGCTAAAACAAAACCTAATGCTGGTTCAGCGCTGAGTTTGGTTTAATTACCTGAATCAATGAGGTATTTGCCGTAAGACGTAACTTGTGTTTGCCTTACCTGTTAGGTACTCGATTCCATTAAACTGATCAAGCAAAGCTGGTAGAGATCGAGGGTATGTTTATTTTTCATTTCTATAGAACTAATATTGTTAGGTAGGGTAAGTGTTGATATACTGAAGAGAGGAATGATGTTAGTTAAGGCCTCGAACTGTAATATTGTAGTTTCGTTTGCAGGTTTGTAATGAATGCTTCAACATGGTGAGCACGGTCCTTGCTCGCTGTTCGGTATAATTACTTCAGTAAATAGTTAAATTAATTAATGGACTCGCAATGTATGAGTTACCGTGCCTTAATCACTTAATAATGTGTTGTGGTTGAATTAAGAAATATGCAAGATGTTTACGTGCTCTTCATTGTTGCTTATCTCAACGTTGCAGCTAAAACTTTGCTCAAAATGGATGTATGTTTGTATAAATGACTAATTGTTTCATATACAGATTTTCATTCTTACACGTCCACATTTAATAATTTTATTACATACATGAATGTTTAGAAACAACTTCCTGTGAAACTATCCACTTTTATAATTAAAACAATCATCAATTACTTTTTAATGCAATATTTTACAACGGTTAATTTGTAATAATCATAATTCTTATTACAAAATTGTTTTCATTCACCGAATTATTTATTAAAAAAAAAAACCTATAATCAATGTGACTAGGTTAAAAAAAATATTTTTTACCAGTTTTTTAATATACAAATCTTGCAAATATTATAATTTAAAAATGAAGTTGACAAAAATTTATTGAATTATTTATTTAACGTCCGTCCAGAATTTCAAAAAAAGGATCAAGCCTTAAAAATTTATTCCAATTGTTCCACATTCTTATCAACTGAAAGAACTGGTTAATTATGCCTTTACTATAGTTAGGCAACTTCTTATACATTGTACCACTGCGACGTTGTGAATATTGGTTTATGACCTTGTGGCTGCTGTGTATTTAAATTGTTATTGCAGTTTCTTTTTTATGAATATTTTAAATAAAATAAGATTTGGTTGCTTAATATTCGATGTTTCTTTATTCATCTGACATGTAACAAATTTGTCAAAATTGGATATTCAATGACCTATTAATTTAATCTATGATTAAATTTAGAAAAAACGATTGTTCTAATAATTTTTAACATAGATCACCCTCTAAAGTTTGAAACAAAGCTTCACAGTTTTGAAATCAGAGTAATAAAAGTATTCAATATGTTTCCACTAGTCTATTGTAACGAGTTTCCCGACTTTGTGGGTGATAATAAAGAATGCATAAAATTAATAAAGTTATTAGTGAAGAAATATTGTCGAGTTTTATTCACGTCGACTTCCACAGACTCGCGCCTGCTTAATAAATCCTGCACTATTCAACTTTAAAAGTAGAAAAGATTTTGGATAACGAGCTCAACTTCCACGACGTAAAGAATTATGTAAATGCAAGAAATTCTTTGGAAAATTAAATTTTCATGAACCGTTAGTGGTCATGTGTGTACCTAGCGGTCATAAAATACACTTACCGCAACAGTAAACACCGGGATCTATAAATAAATATATTCATTCGTTAAGGTTTATGGTCAACGTCTAAAGTTTTAAAAGCCTTACAGCTTAAGTTCATAACCACGTTAAAGTTTTAAGTATGATTGGTGGAAAACGGAATCGGCATAAGTTCATTGAAGTTTTATATTAAATACCAGCATTAACTCTAAATTTAAATAATACACTATGCTTGCTAAAATGTATATTGCCCTAATGGCTCATAATTATTTGAAAAATATGTTTTATTTCAAAAAACGTAATTTGTAAAAACTTACCAATTCCTTTTATAAATTTTTTGAGCTTCTTCGTGGTTTTTCTTAAAGCTTTAACTGTTCTAAATTTATTTCTCACTCCTTGATCAAGTTCAACTTAACATTCAGTTTTCAGTGATTTCCTTCATCGAATTATTAACTGTTTTGGCTAACTCTTAATTTAAAATAGAGTTTACATATTTAACGTATCAGGCTGAAGTTCTTGACTGCACTATTTATCGATATATTCATTATTTATCAAATTTTCTTGTTTAAAATAACAAAGTTTGGCTTTGATTAACTAACGATAATACTAAATTGGTATTATCCATTAAAATGATATTAATTTGGTATGTTTTGAACTTTTGTATTTAAAAGTTTAATTTCTGACTGTTAGAAGAAAGTTTCTTTGAGTATTTTGCTCGATAGACGGTTTCCATTATGGTAGTCTGTGTTCGTAAAATTATTATCCTCTCTTTACTTCCCTCTAACCGGAGCTATTTCACCAAATGAAACACTTATTTTCATTGTTTTCCTTCTTTATAAATTTTCGAGAATAAAATGTAAATTCATTAAAGTCTCATTAACAAACCTGCCTTTAGCTTGATTCTAGCAAATTTTAATTTTTCAGTTTTGTATCATTCCAAAAAGATTATTGGATAATGGAACATGCAATTTTCTTCATTTTAATGTAATTATCTTCGGTCGTAAGTTTAGAATAATAATAATTTGCTTTTAATACATGTGCTTAGAGTAGTGAGTTACTTGTGTTGATATTATTTCATTTACATGTTAATTACGCCACTCTCGTCTGTTTAACTTTCACTTGTCGTCTTAAACTATTCATTCTGTTTGAAATACAAACACATTCTGAAAGGAAGGCGAACATTATTAAAATCGAAGTTCTTTTTCTTCAATATTTCTTTTACATGGCTTTATACAATTTGTATACATTACCACACAATATATTTATATGAAAAAGAAAATCTCCGTGTCGATGGACAATGATATTTACATGTTTTCGTTAATAATTGATTTTGGAGCTGTTCTAATTGACATTTGCATAATTATTGAAATAGTTTTTGTACGCATATTCTGTTATTCAACTGATAATAATAATAATAGTAATTTTTTCAACACCAATGTACATTTTAGTATTTACAAGAACTGTTAAAATGCTCACTTCAAAGGTTCTTTAAAAATGTATATTTTTAAGGGCTAGCGTAATTGACGCCAAACAAAACTGTTTCAGTTTTTAATTAGATATAAAAAAATAGTAATTTTTCGTGTTTTGTTTTACTTTTATTTCAGTATGTAAAGTTTATTTTAAAGACTTTCAGGTTATCATGTTTCATTATTCTATTTCAAATATCCAATGAAATACATGATACATACTCATAAATTAATGAACAACTTTGAAACAAATTTAAAAACAGTAATTTGTTTCAGACAGAGGCATTGTTTATATTAAGTGTTTCATTTTTAAGCTTTTAACCTCAATTGGTAAAGTCCGTTTTATAAAAAAATTTAGTGGAACAATGGAGGCACCGAGTTGTTCAGTCAATGGAATGTAATTCACTGTGAATGTAAAGACATTTTTGTTTATATTGGAGCATATTTTAATTCCAAAGAATTTATAGTGAAGCCTAGAAAACAATTTTTATTATTAAGCATTTTGTATTGATTTATATAGAAGTGCATTATAAAACCCTTTCAGCAATCAATTTACCAATATATTATTGAGTTATAAATAAAAAAAGTTAATCTAAGTATAACCTATTTACTTAAAATATGTTGTTTTAAGTATCTATTTAATTTTTTGTTATAATTCAGGATAGCATAGAAACAACATGTAGAGTGTAACGGAAAAATCTTACAAAAAGTTGAAAAATTAAAGTAAGTTTGAAGGGAACGTTGAGTCTTTGATGCACCAATAAACACAAATATCATGTATATACAGTATGTTTGTACTGAATCAAGAATATAGTGGAAATGGAAATAATGTTTTTATTTTATGCATAGCGGGGTTAATATTGTCATTGCAGTTGTTATCCTTCTCAACGACAGTTCTAATAATAAGGTAACAGTAATAAGGTGACTATCTTTGAAAACAAACATTATGAATGTAGGTCATGAATTTTTAAAACAGTTGTTTTTTGTTTAAAAATTAATAATGCAAAGCCTGAAAGTCGAAATATGTGGATCTTTAAATTCGGTGGACCTTTGATTTTTGGTATATCTTTGAAACGAATATACCTCTGGAATCAGCCGATGTCCTATTTATTTTTGGCGCATGAGCATTTTTTTAATGTGGGTGCAAAATCTGCACCTAATATAAGTCAACTCGCGTTATCACATTTTCAGGTGAAAAGAAGTAGATTTTTCTGTTTTGCATACTAATTTTGATCAAAAGCGGTCTAAGAGGTCAAAGCTATAACGTTCCGGTTCTTTTACTGTTACTTACCAATGCTTTGTTGATGCATTAATAAAGGAATCCATATGTAATTGTAACTTGTTTTAAGGACCAGCAAGCGAGCTACATAATAAAGACCAAAAGCGCTCCTCGCTAATGTTCATGCACTAAAAAGATCAAAATTATCTTTATAAAAATCTCATATGAATTAAGAAAGCCATTTATAGTGACTTGCAACATTTAATAAGCATTGGTCAATAAACTGAGTTCCAAAAATTTGCGTTTTAGCTTTGCATTTTCTTCCAATTCATTTATTGTATTTTTATTTTTAAACTACATAACTAAGCTGGTACTTGTGATAGATATAGGTATTTACCTCTCTTTATTTTACTTAAAAATATCGTGTTATAGATTCCACTTTTATTTGTTACGGTGTAAAATGAAGTTATTATAACGTGATAACTCAGGTAGGGGCACACATCATTATATTGATGGGAACTATTAACATCAGACGTAAAAAGAAAACTTATGCAAAATTTGTTAGCAAACTATTGCCTCAGGTGTATTAAAATTTTTATATTTGTATTATTGCTGGATGTTGAGTTTACGTTAACATAGTGCTTTTATGGACAAATAACAACAAAAGTTTAATCCACTTTAAGAGTTCCGCTTTGACTTTTGTGTACCATTAATTTCTATTGGAGAGTCTTTCACTTCTCTGCTTTCAAACCAATTAATCAGCTAATATTAATAGAGCGTCTGGCAGCGTCACATTATCAGGTCAGATTCAGTTTTCAATTACTCTTCAGGTGCACACAGAGATTTTTATCTTATTTCCAGCGAATGAAATGGAGCCTATATTATATGGCAGTTTTTAATGTTCTCATTACATTAATTACGGTGGTTACTAATGTAGTCTTTTAATTACTTTCAGAACTAGCAAGAAGGACAACATTAATAAGGTGAGTGCATTTTTCATGGTTTGTAATCCTTATCTTTTTCTAATTAGACCTGTAGCGGGAGAACTGGTAGACACTGTCTTGAATATTAATTCATATTTCTGAGATACTCGTCTCGGCTTAAAACTGTTTTTCATAGCTTCAAGACTCTAACATGGATCGATAACCCAAAAACGCAGTTTCTATTTTCTATGTCTCTAGAAAAAAAATAACAATAACAAATCTGTTGTTGCAAAGGTCGATACTTTATAAGCCAGTTAGAAAAAGTTGGAAGCAGTCGTTATTTCAGCAATTACGAATCTAACTTTTCGGGGGATAAGAGATTTACGGAAGTAATTCTTAGCGTGAAGGATTAATTGGTAGGAAACCTTCACAAATAAAAAAAAATATTAATCTTGCTTAATTAATGGGTACATTATCATATTTAGTACTTAGATTTTGAAACTCATGATTTAGGATCAATCAATTTGCATACTTTATTTCTGCATTCTTTTGTGTATATTTTCAAGTTCGTTCGACAAGTATTTGATTAAACAGATATTTGGTTTAGTCTATCAAAGTAGTTTCTTCTCAAAGTTGCACCTTGAATTGATTATTAAAGTGAAAAATATTTCCTTCTTTCTTTTCATTCATAGCTTACAATACTAAAAATATCAAAACACGTTTTAATGATACCTTACAATTCGTTTAAAAATATTTTGATAATATATTAGAAAAATAAAACAAATTTTGTAATTAAACAATTAATTAAGACCCAAACTTTGTAAAGTTTTGAAAACTATTTCTTCAGTCAGCTAAATTTACGATAATTTTGTGTCACAAATAGGTCGTTATAATGTAAGTTTGTTTCATTGTGAATATTATTATGAATACGATTAAGTTTGTCATAGCAATGGATTTTTTTCCGGTTAAAAAAATTTTGTGGATATAAATTCAGCTTTTTATAAATGTCCTCTGAAGAGTTTAAAGCGAGAGAAGTGAAGGCATCGTATTATGATTGAAATTTTGCCCAAAGTAAGTGAGAACTGTTAAGGCAACATTTAGTTCCTTGGTTCTCCTTTGGACCGAAACTAAAGGATCTAAGTTCTGTCTAAAAGCTCCTCTGAAATTTACCTCAAAATAGTTATGAAAGGACGAGCGGTCACCATTCTGAATAGTTGAAGCTTAACTTGTCACATCTGTAAATAATTTCTTAGTTGCATTGTTATTAAATTAAACGGGTTCATTTTGTTATTTACAAAGGAAATTTCAATTTTCTTCTACCTATGACGCCGCTGCAGTGTACGGAGCAAACACATCCTTTATATGTTGTATCTTGGCCAAATTCGTTTTAGATCGACTATTGATTTTAAATTTTAAAACCATTTCATCCTGGATAAAACCGTTCTTTTTTACGTATCAAGAATGTCAATGTGTACAAAAAGATATAGATGTAATTGGAAAACCGAGGATGGCTTGTGTCTCTCCTTTTGGCATTTTATTAAATTTTGTTGCCGTGACCCATTTCCTATTCCTTATGGTTAGAAGTGATGTTTAACAGGAAATTAAAGAGATGAATAAAACATCTAAGATGTGCTATTCGAACAGCTTTTACTTTAATAATTTCATTTGACCAAGTCAAATCGAGCGTCGGCTTTCGAACTGTGCACCGATTACACACAAAAAATAAAATTTGAGGGGGTGCAACTGGAAACTACATTTAGAATAAACATTAAATGAACCTTCTGGAAATATTTCCTCGATGGTTCTACTGTATTATAAAGTAAAACCAACAATCCTACAAGCTTTTCCAAGATTCTGATATGAAGTTACATACAGCAACAGAAAATGATGGATGCGCCGGGAGAGTTCTGTTTCATTCTACAAAACAACTCTGCATTCATAATTTTTTTAAATTAATTAATTAAGTTTTGAATTCACCTGCAGGAATAATCTACAAAGATAAATGATATAAGCGGCATGGATTATTTTCAACCTGGTAAAGCAAAATATATTTTTCTTGTTTCGATGAATTTGTCATTTTCAACATCATTTATCATACGGAATTAATTCTTCCTGGTTATTATGTTGTTCCAAGACAACAGGTTTAGAATTGCTGATAATATCAAGATTTAAATTGTTGCGAATGAAATGAAAATGGACAAGAAGATGAATTAACTAATTATAAAATAGAGTTTTCAGATTAGATGCATAATGATCAATCGAGCTATTTAAAAGTTACAGTTTTTAAGGGATGTGATAAGACTCAGAATTTGGCAGCGTCTTAAAACTCGAAACCTCAAAATTTAGTTATGTGGAATAATTTTAGCGCACGAGCATT
>QDEB01117379.1:0-28997 GCA_004193795.1 Asbolus verrucosus | reverse complement strand
TTATTTTTTAAAAAATTATCGATAATTTGCACTAGTGCAAAATTATCGCCTAATTTAACCATTTAACCAATTTAATAAATTGGATAATTTTTAAAAATTTAAGAGTTTTCATTGGCTTAAATTTTGTAAGTGAAACAGTCATATTGATTTCAATAAATTGCCGAGTTAATGGTACTAGTCAGATGTTGGAATAGATTTTAGCAGTACTAAGAAACATTAAACAAAATTTCGAAACTATCGGAGCTAAAGTTTAAGACAAAAAAGAAAAGAAAATACAGTGGGGACTTATTAATATTTTGTCGAAGTTTATAAAATGTATTTAATCGATTAATTCTTTATTTTATTATGTTTTGTAAAATTTAAAAAATCATGATTATATTATAGATTACCATGGTTTTTTTTTGAATAGTTTTCGAATCGCCCTTGCGAAATTTTTTTCACGGTAACTCACTTACTGATAATTTGCCGATAATGATATATATGTTTATACATGCTTATTATAATTTTATTGGAAAATATCTAGGAAGTGAAATACATACTTTAGCCATTAGTCGGTGGCACGTTATTAGTAACAGACTGGAGCCAGGTGCAGACTCAGACGTCCGACGTAAGTCACGGTGGCTCGATGCCCTCTGACCTGCCGACTGCGACCCTCTCTGGAGGGTTGAAGAAATGGACCAGCTGTCTCTCTTGTTGCAGCAATTCCCTTAGTGGTGCACGCGGCCACCACGCGTCAGTTTATCTTGATTTACACATTGTCGCTTTTATATCTTCAAATTAATTGAACTTGGTTTTTCATCAGATTGAAACGGAAAAAAAAGTTTATTAGTTTTGCGGTTGGTTCGGTCCTTCTGTGAGTAATCAATCTACAAAAGGATGATGAAGTTGATGTGGTGGCGGACACAGTCACGGTGACAGCTGGCGGGCGGCCACGCGGATCACTGCTTGCAAATACACCTGCTCAAATATAAAACCACCCCCGAATGTGAAATGGGTATATTTACGACTATGCAGCGTTTGTGTTCTATCGGACGACACGTCTCGTCTGGTCCAGGAAAAGTGATCAGATGTAATGCATACATAAATAACTATATATTAGGAAATCATAAAATACTCTGCCGGAGTTGCTGAAACAATGCAGTTGAGATTGCAAACTAGATATCTACGGTGTTAAACATTTCATTATCCACATTATGTCAGATTAATTTTTTCTAGCCCGTGTTATCTGTAGTTTTATTCAAAATTTTACCCACAGTTTTTTAAATAAATTACTCCTATCTATATGCGTTAAACACGGTAAGTGGAAAAACTGTACAAAGTGATTCGGAAACCTCTGATACATCTCCTATTTTTTCCTGTATTTATGACAGATTAAATAAAATTCTGTTCACGCAAATTATTGCCATATTTCAAGTTTCTAGTGCTTTTCGTTTCACCGGAAATGTTCTTTTTATATTTTTATATGTATAAAATCTAAGTAAACTTCGTCATAAATTCGATGTATCAATATTGTCAGTAATATCAATATGTCGATATATCGATAATTGATGTTGTCAGTAGGTCAGATTGGTATTAAAGTTATTGACTTCACAATTTGCAAACACATTTTTTTGTCTTTGTTGCATCGTATTGATTTTTTTAGTACCCAAGTGCAGTAAATATATTTTTGTACTCATAACCTCAAATTAGGCATTTTACGATTGTTCTCGACGCATGGAAAAACGCATTTCCTGCACTATGGTATTTGATGCTAAAACACAAAACGTCAAAGGCTCGTATCAAACGTAAACTAAGAGTGAAATCACAACGATACTTACACAATAAATCAGGAAATGAGGAAGCAAACTTAATGTTGATGTGATCCCAGGTGGCGTCAAGGATTCTTCGGAATGTTCATTTTTTACAAAACTATATCAAAAAATTAATGGTGGTACAATTTTTCAAATTTGAAACCATAGCAACATAGAAACAACGCAGTGCCGGATGCAAGCAGCGCTACCAACTCAATAAATAGTAAAATGCTAATAATATCAAATTATTTTTTAAAAAGTAATTTTGAGTTATTCGTTACAAAAAATCTTGTACCTAACTTTTTAGGGAAAAAATTTCCCAAACACGTTAGGTAAATAACTATTTTTTATTTATAACTATACATAAAACTTGGTTAACTCTTTGATAATTGGAAGTATTCTACACTCAGTAACATGTTGACTTTTTGTTGGAGTTGTTAGATTCCAATAATTGTATTATATCGATTAAGTAAGTGAATCATTTTGAATGATGCTGTTGTGGATAATACAGGCTCAGTATGGATGAGCGCTGATTATTTTTCAGTATTGGAAATTAAAAATACTATAATTATGACTGGGTAACGTGAATGTACTGATTGATTTAAAATTGCCTAAAAATTGTTGTTTTATCAGTAGTCAATGATAAATCATAAAAAAGTTAATTATTGATCATATAGATAGTCTTTTGATATCGAAAAATGATATTATCTATATATATATCATATCGCACAAAATTTTCTGTTTTAATTATTTTATTACAATATTATGTAACAGTATATCGTTTTAGATGATTAAGGTTATTTTCGGTGGAAGCAAAAGTGAAAAAAATAATATTGAAAGAAAAACTTGGAATTTATTAACTTCTGCGATTTCTATATCCTAATAACTCAAGCGGAGTAAAAATGATAAGCCTGGTTTCGTTTACACCTGGTGTAATATGTTTAAACTCAGCCAGACAGACAAATAGAAAAATTAGAACAAATTCCTCCTATATTTCAGTAACCATTGTAAAAAAAATAAGAAAAAACAGAACACTGTGGGTGAGACAGTGGCTATAAGCAAAGGCGAGACAACATGCATTTGGAGGTTTTGTATTTATAGAATATAATGAATACATAAATATTTTGTCAGTTTTGTGTTTCATCAGACATGTTATTAATATTTACACCAACTGAGATACGTTTCGAAATAGGTGTTACAATGATTATAGGATGAATGAATATTTTACCTGTTTTTATGGAAACTTTGAAAACTTTATTGTTTGTTATGGAATACATATTTTCAATATTTTGTTTAATTATTGTTCTTTAGGTATATCAGTATTACTGTACGCAATAGTTATACTAACTAAAATCAAATTGAGTAGGCCTTTTTAAAAATTAAAAGCGATGAGTTTTGGACTTTACGAATTTTATTCTTGAACATTTTCTTATGAATACATTATAATTAACGATATAGTAACATGAAAAGAGAGAATCATACCAAAGCATGATGTATACAGGACGTGGAAGTGTTAAGTCATATTACTGAATTTACAGGAGGGCGTTTTTAAACTGTGTATTATTATTGTTATTATTATTTATAACGGATTCACATTGTCAAGATATCTTAAATTCCAATGTCACTACTTACTGAAAAATGAAGAAACTGGTCTTATCACTTAATTCCCGTAGACCCTTCATATGAAAAAAACTAAGGAGTTTTTAAATTTTATTATTTAATAACTGCATAAGCAAGAGTAGTGATGTTGCTGTGATGTTTTTTCATCACATGTCAAGAGTTAATAGTAACAATGGAAGTGGTAGTGCAGTCTTACAACAAAACATAAGTGTAGACTTTTAGTCGGTGGATAATTTTGCCATGTCAGATGGTGCAAAGATTTTGTTTTGTTTTTAACGATGCCTATTTTCCTTTTTAATATATTTTTCAGCTTCACTGTCCGTATAGTAGCATTTAAAATCAAAACAAGAGTATGTAGGTATTGTTGTAGATTTAGGTATATAAGATCAGCATTTACTACTGCATGCGTTGTGGTACCTTATTGTATTGAACCTAATTACTGTCATGGTTTATTTCTGTCTGGCGTATTAAATAAAGTAGAAAGTAAATTTGTTGGGTGCTCAGCCATCATCAGGTAGGCGCGTGTCAGCTACGGTTCTAACGTTACGTTCCAGGTAGTGTGTGTTCTTCTTTTCATCGCTACATTGGACACATGGTCTGCGCAAACAGTTGCACCCTCTTCAACTGCAAAGGACCTAATTGATTGGAAATTATTCTCATATTAATTTTTCACCGGTCCGTGTCGTTATTACCGTATACTTTGCTATATCTACATGTTCCATATGACTGCCCGACCCCATGACTATGCTCGTCAGTGTTATCATGGTTTAGTCGAAGTGACACTTTAACAATACCCGTGACGATGTTGAAATGTTAAAGTTGCTATCTTCAGCATAAGTTACATTTACTTCAGTTTACTTCATAATCATCAATATATGTATTGAATTGTATTCTTCTTCTTTCTTTATTATTTACTACTTTTCTTGCGTTATCATATCACAAGACGGTGGTTTACAGTGTGCATCCGTATAAGCAGGTGCCCTTTATCGACAGGTGGTCTGTAATGGTTCAATCGTTACATTGTTTATTCAGCGGTGGCTTACCAGTTCGTAAAGGAACTTACAACAATCACACGGGTCTTTGGTCCTTGGCGAATTTCCTTCAGACTGTGATTGTTCATTATGACTCGGTACTAAACATACGGAGTGTTTCAGTGAGTTGACGATTGAAACAACTTGAGTGTTTACTTATTATTTAATCGATATATTGAAAAGACTTCGGTCTGCAATCATTCATAGTTAGATTTTTAACATTTGCTTTTTTATATATCTCTGTACAAGTGTTAAAGCGGAATTTATAGATCAACGTAAGTGACAATGTAATACAAGAATAACCAGTCTCACATACGACTAAATGTGCAAATGGAAGTAGCATTTCCGCTGACTGAATCAATAAATCCTGCTTTTATGTACTTTGTTGTTTAGCAATTTTTGCAAGATTTTAAGAAGATAATTTCTGGATTTGTTTAGCAGTCTGAAAAGCCGTCTTTGTTGTAAAATTCTTCTTATATCTTTTCTGTTATGCCAGACACCACACTTGATTAAAAAAGTAACTCGTACAGGTCTTTAAAAATGTTTGTATTTTTATGGTATCTAAACAGATAATGTTTTTATATTAGCAATAAAAGTTACAATAGTGTTGTAAAATATGAAATATTCCTAACAAGTTTAATATTCTCTTACACTTTACTGTATTTTGAAAAGAAGTTTATGCGTTTTTATAAAATATGCAATATAAGACTTGCAAATTGCGATTAAAATGTTGGAATTTTTTATTCTGATGGATAAACGTTATTGTTAATGAATATTCATTTGCACTGTTAATTAATTTTTACATTACAGCCATTTATTGCTTAAGACAGTTACTATTGTTAATGTCTTATCGATTCTGTTTTCAATAGTTGTATTTTTGTAATTAAGGTTCAAAAATATTTTGCGTCTCTTTCGGTGTGTGGTTGAGTGGTAAGGTATAACAAAATACTTAGAGCCGTTTCAGTAATATTATAGCATATAATGTATAGGGTAACTTTAGAAGCGATGCTACTTATCAACCTCATCAGCGAGAAACGATATCCTCTTCGATGATGAAGCACGAAATTATGAACTATTGGCACGTGTAAGGATAACTAAGAACCACCCGTACTACCACATGTGTCGTATCTATAATCGTGGAATAATTGTATTATACTAAGTACATATAAGTATTCCTTAGTAAACTTGGCTAATACATTTTTCAAAAAATTTATAAACATGAATATTTTACTAATTGCATCCATATAGAGAAGATTTTGATGGTTGAAACTGCAATCTTAAGTTTTTGTAAATTTTTAGACATACATTAATTTGAAAATAGATATTCGTGAGAAATAATTACATTATTTTAAAAATCTGACTTTTTGGTTTCAGAAAATTGAAACCTAAAAATTTATTCATTGCTTATTTTTTTTGATGTTACTTCGTTCGTATGTTTCGCAGTGTGTTGATGAATGGTACCCAAATTTATCCTAAGGAAACTTAAGACCAAAGCCAAGGTTAAGTTCCAAGATTAGATTGATCTGATCCATCCGTTCGTGGGAAATAATGAAGACTGGAAAATAGCTAATTGTACTAAGAAGATAAGGATAGTATCTATCAGATTAATTCGATACAAACAAGTTGACTCATTAACCTTTATGGTTTATTAAAGTAACTCTGTTACAGTTTCTAATCTCCAGTTAATTTAGCTACTTAGACAGTTCACCTTAACCGTTTATAATTCACAAAATACACACTTCCATTAGTGCTTCAGTAATTAGCCGTGTTTTTGCTCGTGTACCACAATTTACAGTCTTTAATTGGAGTGATTATAATCTCACTCCGTTGGATAATTACCCTTCTATGATATAGCAGCCACCATGCAAATATTAGATAGTCTATAATATTTATTACTGTGACGTGCACGTGCCGTTATATTATCCTCTTGTGGCACCATCACATTGTTCATGGGCGTACATTGAGTAATTATGAATATTTTTATGCAAAATAGTTGTCGAAGGTGCTCAAAAATCAACAAGGTAAACAATATGTTTTAACCGTAATATGAAAGTATAAAAGTACTTTAGGATTTGAAAGTAAATTTATGTTACGTTTCAGTTGAATTTCACCTCGTAATTCTTATTTCGTTTACCGGGATATTTTAATCTTTAATGTTGTATTATTAAGACGTACTGATAATCCGCGCTCGGTATTTAACTCTAATATAAAGATCCGAGGTTGTGATAAAGTCGACCAAAATTGTAGGAAAGTGTTGATACCATTACATGCGTTAGATAAGTTTCCAAATTTAAACTCGGGGTTGATTTATGTTGGAAGTTATTGGTAACTTTCCCGGTATCGAGTAAATTGAGTCAAAAAACGACTCCTCCTCCGTCGCCGGGCGCCTACGCCTCTGGCTTTAATTTCTTCAGCTTTCCCGGCATCATGAATATGGAAGAGTTTGTGATTTATTCGATACAACACATGACTGCCCCCGTAGCAGGTTTGCCAAGATGGATTTTTACGTAGGGTTCAATTCAGGACACGCAATTCGTCGTAGATTTTGTGTCTTGCAACCCCTTGACTACAACAGTGTCTGCCTATCGAACGTGAATATTGATCGACCAAATTAGATTTCGTGTCGTATAAACATGTAGAATTCGCTATAAATGTAGATTAAGGAGAAACAACAAAAAAAGCATGTGGTGCCGGCGGTGGGCGAAAGGGTGAATTATTCATCGTTTGTTATCTTCAAGGGTCTTTTTTTGGAAGTTTCATGGAAATCGGTCGTTTTGGGAGTAATTTAAATTTGTTAAGAGCCAGCGAGTTCGTGTGGAGTTTCATTACTTGACGTGAAGTTATGCGAAGCATTTTCATAGGGTGTTCCGTCATAATTAATTTAGATGGTGTTTTACTGCGAGCTTTTTCCGCGCCAGTGACCTTTAATTTCGTTTATATGTTACAACTTTCTCTGTTGCTACCATCAGAAGGTCGTAAGCTGAATAATAGTATCGTTTATTATGTTTTAAGTTTTCAGTTTTTATGTCATCGTATTATAATAAATTACGACACTGCATTGTTTTAATAGAGAAGTCGAACCACGCGGTTGGTTCATCACTGATGCTGGCAATACGCCACGGCGATCGGTCGTCACGCTCTCTGGGTCTTTCATGCTTGGTAGGGTTTAATTAAAATTGAACTTGAACATCAGAATTGTAGATTTACACATACATGAACCAGATGTGAAGACGTACGCAGGATTTTCTTCAGACTTCAACTGGAATTCGAAGAGATAAAAACCATCAATTTGTGTTGAAATGTGGCCATAAATTAATTACACCAACACGTCACGTGATCATTGTTACGAAGAGTGATGATTTCTACAAAAGACTAATGCTACTCGTGGTTACATATCTGTGTTATCGTATAAGCTGGCGAACGCTTTATTGATACAAATTTAAACAGTAATAACACGTCGAACAAGTATGTTTACGGATTTATAATTTTGCACCACATTTACATCATTTATACGGTAGTATAACGGCAGTCGTTCCTAGGTTAAGGTACTCTTTTAAAGAGCTTGTGGGAAAAGTCAGTTGTAACATGCAAAGTCAATGGTTTAACTGTCTGATATGTTTATTAAAAATTGATTTAGAAAATCTATGCCTCTGTAATAACTACCTTAGGGAAAGAAGAAATAGATAAATTAATCTATAAAATCTCTGTCTCTGCCTCAATAATTAATTACTTAGCGAAAGAAGAAAACATAATCGTATGCAAAATAAGGAGTCGGCGGTAACAAATGGGATAAAGAAACAAGTAAAACTCATTTCTAGTTTGCAGTTTACAACGTTACTAAGTAATATCCGGATCAGAGTGTGTTTAATGAAAAAATACTTTTTAATTATTACGTTGTATATAAACGTATCGAATATCGCTGCTATTTCGTTGCTCTCATCTATCTTGATAATGAAGGAAAGCCTATTGCACATGGAATGGAGATAAATAAACCTAAGATCGAAGTGTACACAGATTCAAATTTTTCAAATAAAAATGATTTATGTGTGTTGTTAGTTTAATTGTTGATTGACCGTCACAATTTAGTTACTGTAGAACAGCCTCAAATAAAAGTAATGACTTGGTTGAGATAAAAAAGGAATGCTTTCATTACATTGAGAACCATCTTTCGTAAAACAAATATATTATATTGTCTCATAATTTGTTCCGAAGAATAATAAGTAATTCAAGCTCAGTTACACGCAACAGTACAGTGTGCATTAAATACATATATTATGCGAGAGATTATTAAACTACTATTATTTCTTCATAATAATATCGGATTAGCAAAGTAATTTATAATACTGGCAGAACTAGTACTGGTTTTCTTAGTAAAATTGAAAATTATGATGTGCAAATAATTTTTACAAGTATATGCTATAACCGGTGAAAATTGAAGTTAAATTATTAAAAAATCTGTTTAAAAACCCTGTCCAATACTTGTAATTGGTTGCTTAGAGTTTATAATTTGTGTAATTTCGTTAAAAAAAAAGGGAAATATGATAGCAACAAAATGTATGAAAAATGTTTTTCATGTCTGCCTCATGTGGTGTTTATATTTCGTCAAGGATTAAGTTGTCAAAATGTCACATAAATTTTAGTCAAAAATGCTAAATGCTAAAAATGTCAAATTAAGTTGACATTTTAAATGGACCAAACAAATTACTAAAAATTCATTGTCACCTAACAACTAATCATAATTTCAAAATCCCTAATTATACTTAAAAAAAAAGCCTGGAAGTCGGAGCGTGTAGATCTTTGAAATGAATGTACCTCTGAAATTAGCGAATGCGCTATCCATTTTTAGTGCTCGAGCATTTTTAATGTGGGTGCAGAATCTGCACCTAATATTAGCGTGCGTGTGCTTACATTCAATTTATATGACAAATTTGTAAAATTTGAAGATTCCGACATGAATCATATTATATTATGAGGGTTGAGGCATGCACACCCCATCGAAGTGCAGTGTCCATGTGTCATATTACCCCTCAAAATTGAAATAAGGAGTGCTGTTTCGATATCTTCAACCGTTTACGAGAATATTCGATTTTTCTTTTAGAATTTTGCAAGCTAATAACGCATACTCTAAGCAACAGATCTTGACTTTTTGTTTGCTTTCATTCGATCTTTGTGAGAAACTGAAAATTTGATCGTGTTATCATAATTAACAACGAGGGGGAGGGGTCCAGCCCCCACAACCCTTGAAGCTACATTGCCCATTAACGAACTTAGATCTACGACTTTGACAAAGAATCCGTACACAAAATTTGAACTCGATAGGTCAAAGCGTTCTTAAGTTATCGATGTGTCCTAGAGGACCAGCGAGCAAGCGAGCGACAGGGGAAAGAACAAAAATGCTCCTCGCTGATGCTCGTATGCCAAAAACAATTAAGAAATGTATTGTGATTGGCCACTTATAACTGAATAGTCTCAGTTTTTCATAGTTAACAGGTGGTACGAGTGGTACGGGTGGCCGTATACATATGTAAAAAAAGAATTTGAGAATCTCAAAATAAGCCGAAAAGCAAATGGGACTAACCAAAGTATAATGGATCACTTCTAATAACCCTGTATATCATTTTAACAAGTTTGTGTAGCTTTTAAACACTTCAAATATGCATATTTTTCAAAATTTTCAAAAAAAAAAAGTGTAATTTTATACATATTATAAGCGGAACAAAAAGATTTCTGTCCGTTAGAATTGTTTGAAAAAACTCATATAAATTTTTCAAGCTAAAAGAAACTAACTTTTTTTATTCCATTATAAAGTATTAAAGTTATTAAGATTTTTAACTAAAAATCAAAACATTTTTTAGAACAACTAAATTTAAAATAATCAGTAATTTCATGTATATGAAGACATCCAGTCATGTCAAGAAACAGACATCCTGGTGTAGGTGTAATACATTCCCCGCTGCCTCTATTAACACGAAGTACGAATATTTTAAATAAAATGGTACATGATAATTTAAAACTATATTGAATGCAATAAGTCATGCGACGAGTGGCTCTCAGCTAATATAAAAAATAAATAAAATAAAAATAGGCAACGCTTACAAACTTGTAAATGGTATCAAATGGTATCAAAAATAATTTTTCGTAAATTTCCATAAGTGACAGATAAGAGAAATATTTAGGTTTTTTAAAAATAAAGTTTCACTTATCACTTATCCTAGCTGTTTTTACGACTTTTTTGAAGACGATTTACAGCTACTTTAAAGGTCATAAATAACACATTTTAGTTTCAGGAGTTTGTAGCTCCCTTATGATCCACTTATTTGTCAACTTACAATTCGTTGTGAATTGATCAGTATTAGTCAAAAATTAGCCTCTTTTGTCAAATGACTATGGGTTCACTGGATTATTCACAAAAAGCAACTTTTTTGTAATTAAAATGATTGAAATTAAACAAACAACAGTAGAAGCACAACTCTTTGTGTAATGAGTGAACACATTTTTCAAATTTTAATTTTCGTTCATTTAAAAACTTAGAGGAATTCGTTGGCATAAACCCGATATGTATAAATCTGTCTTGCTTACTAAAATGTAACACTTTTTGGCAGTTTGTGTCCCCCATAATAATATATAATCATAATTATTATCCAATTATTCAAAATTTTATTTATTTATTTATTTTATTTGTAGTTTTAGATATCATTTATTATTAAGGCGAAAGAAAAATTTTTTTTTCCTTAAGTCAAAACGAAAACTATTTATAGTTATGAGGAAAACTTAATATACCTATTTAATTCATTATTTGTTTTGTTTGATATCTAGTGTGTTACGTTTGCGGAAACATTAATTGCAGGATTTAAATATACATCATTGCAAAGACAAGAGTACTTCCGAAAGGCGATTCCTTTAAAAAACGTTTTCTTCTAAATTAATGTTCTTTTAACACGCAAAGGGTATTCCAGTATGCATTATTGAAGCAGGAACTTTGTTATCAATTTAACAAGGTCGTTTTGGCTTTTTTGTGTTGCTGATTTACTTAATGGAAAATGAAAATATAACTAAAATACATATAATCAGATTTTGCATTGTATTATTCATTTTTAGAACTAGTAACAGTATGGAAAGCAATTTAAAAAATTTTTGAGATTAAGTATTATTATATTTTTCAAAACGGAATTTATATGTTGATAGTTGACTTACCAACCGCAGACCGATTCGATCTCTTCGGATCTCATCAGTTCGTTATGACGGCTGGCAATTCAAAATTGTACTCTCAGAGCTTTTGTAGCTAGGATGACTGACGTGGATCTTCGAGTAACTGTTGGTTTTGAGTAGTTTACATTTAAACTGGAAACCAACATTGTATACAGGGTAATTAACATTTATTTTATGAAATCACATCATCATGTTGACCTAACCAGTCCTCAAATATTTGAAATGCTCACAAAACAAGCATTTACAAAAAGAAATCATTGTGTTTTTTTCATGATTTATTACAGCCTGATTAAATCTAATATTATTTAAATGTAGGTATGTATTTTTAGAATTTTGTAATAATTATTAAATAAATTAAAAAGCCATAATTTATGGCATGATATATCCCTAATGAGATTCTTTGAGTAATTATAATACTATCGGCTGCAACTATATTTACACGGGTGGTATAGCAATTACTGCATAATAAATCAAAAAACAGCACCTGAGATCGTCTGTGATATAAAGTATGGTTGCAGAATTTCTAATTGTAAGAGTAATAAAGTTACAATAAAATTAAGTATAAGTAGAGTTTACATAATTTTTAGCCCACTAAAAAATTTTTGTCTCAAATAACGTTAATGTTAAAGTTCTGAAATTGAATACCGCTTTGGCCAAAAACAAATAATGGTTCTAAAAGCTGCTTAATATGTAAAAAATGCGAAACTACCTTTTTTTGCTGATTGAAAGATAACTATTTCAAATACGCTCTATTATTTTATTTTATTGAAATGTAGAATCAGACTGAAAGTCCTGCCACAAATATTTATTTAGCTTATCAGCTGGACATGTTCACTTTCAGGCTAACAAAAGATATAATTAAATAAAGCCTTCCTAACATGGAAACTTACCAAAAATACAATTTTAACAGATCGAAATTTAAATGATTGTAAGTAATGTAAGTGAAGCTAAAACAAAATACATTGTTGTTGAAATTTAAGGGTAAGGGAGATTGACAAACTTACCAGGAGACCTTTTATTTTATTAAATTACGAAACTAAAATCAGGCAAATGTAGTGTAGATTTGATTGTCTAACATTAAAATTTCTTTCTGCATTTAGTTTTTTGGAAAATGAATTCAAGTTCTATTTCTTCAATCAAACATCCTGTATATTTTTGCGTATCTGAAATCTAGATGAGATTAGATTGAATCGAGATACGACGAAGGTAGTATTTTTTTTGCATTTTTCTTCAAAAAAAGTCTGAACAAAATTTATTTTTCTATTTACAGCGTAACGATAATTAATATAATTCAAATATGATTATTTAACAAGAGTATTTGAGTTTAAACTTATATAACATGCGACCACGAGTACGTGTGCCACTCCTATAACTTTTTTATTTGTTGGAATAAAAATTTCAAATCTGGTACAATTAATATAATCATACGACGTCATAATTTGACCTACATATCAATTTTTTATCACTTCTAGTTTCTACGGAAATGATATCGAATTTGATTTTAAAAATGGGATATCGTATATTATTACATTTTCGGAATGTGAAGATATTTTTTTTGTCGCCATTTTTATTTTTTTCATCCAGAGTACAGTAATAAAATTTGTTTGTTTTGATGTCCACCAAATGGGAAGGGCTCGAAAATAATGGCGTCTTTGCAGAAAAGTCTTTTTTTTTAAACGGTTTGCAAAAATTCTGATTTTTTTTGTTACGAGAACATGCCATTTGTTGAAATTATTTCTGCAAATAATTTCAATCACATTTAATATCAGTTTAGGAGAAGCGGTGATCTATATTTTTATTGATTTGCGCCTAATATTTCATTATTTATTTACTTAAGTAAACTATATCGTATTGCAGCATTTAAGAGAAATAAAATATAGACAGAATATTCGTCCAAAATTTATATGATCCTCACCTGGTCCGGTCCACCGACACAATACTGCTTCATTGAGGTATTACCTTGGGAGGCCGAGTGAGAACGTGCTTCCGAATGAAATACAGGTATTAGCAAGATGCAATTCAATAGACCAAAATATTTCTGTCTGCAATAAATAGAGTGATAAATTATATTACTGTTTTCTTATTAAAGATCACTTTAGAATTCGGTTGTTGTTAAAATGTGAGCAATAAATCTTTATTACAGTTTCAAAAATGTTGTTAACTCAAGGCTAATGTAAGGTGGAGTGTCTACCTGTCAATTATAACTATCTATGACAAAGTAAATACTCCAAAGTTTACCGGAAGGTGAGAGTCGCATTGTTGGCATTTTTGTAGTGTTTATTGTAATTCGCTTGGCGTATCCCGCTGGTATTGTTAGTTTAATCCTTTTCAGAACTCGAATTGTTCATTGAAAAATTTTAGGTTTCTCACACAATTTTGTTGAAGTAATCTTTCTACTTCCAGCCAAATATTTCACACACCTGTCTGTACATACTTGCATAGTAACAAGTTGTGTGGACATTTTTGTTCATCACTATCGTAAGTTTGTGCAGTGCACAAAATGTGTTCTTGTTCATTGTAATTATTTGATTAGTGTACTGACGGGTGTAATGGTCAAATTGGATTATTCAGCCAACCCGGAGGATTTTAAAAACTTCAAATATGCGGAATAAGAGCCAACAAAAGCGAGCCGCCCATTCATAAAACTAATCCTCTACTACGGGCTCACAGAAAGATGTCAATGAAAACCTGGAAAACCTTGGCCTTGGCCGTTGAGAATGGTTCAGTGAAATTTCATTGTCAGCTTTGGCCGAGGCGGCTCATTTGCCAGTTTTGAGATCAATCGAAAAGCGATTAGCTTCCGTGTGGCCTCTGAAATGTTCCGAGGCTGTGTTAAATTTTTTCGTACACATGTGCCTGCATGGTAGCTGCTTTCCCCAATGGCGTTTTCGCTGTGAAATTTGCATGCATTCGAAATTTGAATATCGCGATTCATCACTGTGATAAGAACAGTCCACGTACACAACGTTCTATTAACATGCCATGAGTCAGACGCAGCAATTGTACAATTATTAGATGTGGCGCCCTGGCTCTAACTGGAACGATGATGTCCTGATGACGTACCTAACACCGCCTCATGCTGATAATGGGCTGTTATCACCGGGCGCCGCGCCGTTTCGAAAGGATATCGCCTATTATTGAATTTAGCCCTCATCTGGTTGTCGCACCACGCACGCAGTTCTAAGTATCGTGATTTGCATGAATTGCGCAATGCACGTAATTTTTCATTTAAAACGGGCAAAATTCGCTGGCGGCAATAATTAGGATATGAATTATGAATATATTTATCTAAACAAATTTTTAAGTACGCTTTTAGTACTTCTAGTGATCATTTTTCATTTTTTCATCATCATTCATTTACGTTGATCATTATTTTGAGAAGTTAAAGACATTATCTAGGTCAACATTAAACTGGTTATTTTACGATAAGTCAATTATCAGGTCTCCATTCATTCACCAAAACCACCATATTGAATATATGTCTTTGCGTCATTTCATTCGTGAGAAAGTCAGTCAGTCGAGATATCGGTATGCTTGCAAATAAGCCCACGCCGCATTGAAGATGCAAAACGACTTTAAATTTCATTGTGTTATTAGCAAACTTCGAAGGAGCTATGGGTCTGGGCAGGATCAGAGGTGTTCAAATCTTAACTCTTGTATGGAGGAAATTCAATTATTAGTGTTATTAGAACAACACGACCTTTTAGAACAATTAGAAATAGACTCTACGAGATAGATTTAAAGACTAGAAAACCTTTGAGAAGGGTTCCATTATCGGCTCAGCACAAAAGTGCAGGACTGGAATAAGAGACAGGTACTTTTGGAGAAATGAATGGAAAAGCGTACTGTATACAGATGAATCCCGGTTTAGTTTACATAACGGTTCTAGAAAAATTCGTGCACGGATATCTAATACCAGCAGCCTAAGACATTGTAGTTACTTACATTCAAGAAAAGTAATATCCCTTTTTAATGGAGGTTCCATTTTGATGGGATGCCCCCGTACGTTTACGATACTATACTCTGATACATCATAAATAACATTGTTGGAGCTGCAGCAAATACTGCAGGTCCAGTTTCCAATTTTTAGATGGAGGTGTTTTTTGTGATGATATTCTTGAGCGTCAACTCAAGACGCTATATAGTGCACGCAGCGATAGGTTTTAATTTTTTATTCAATATTTCTTGTTTCAAGCATCTTGAATCTTATGAATCCGGTTGGTTAAAAACTTGTTTCTATTATATAATTTTAAAACTAATTGTATTTAGAATTCGTAGGGCTCAGTCAGGTGTGAAACAAAAAATTCGGCTGGTTTAAATACGAACTAACGTTTCAGTGGTGGCCGTTGCCGTTCTCAGAGTTATTTATTTACAATTTTTATGTTCCTTCCAACCAAGTTATTCTCATGTTTTTGTTGTATCGGAAACAAGAGGTGATTGGTCTGGTTTTTTGTTACCATTTGTTTGTTTCCGATGCAACGACTAACATGAGATATTTGGAATATGTACGTGATAGTTATCGCTGAAACGTTAGTTCAGCCGACCAAATTTTTTATTTTACACCTGACTGAGTCCTACGAATTCTAAATACAATTTTATCTGTCAGTCATTAAATGATATCAGTGTTAAAACTTATTTATATTTCATTTTCCCACCTAAAATCTGTAGTTTAGATTTTCCAATATTTTAAATTAGGTAAAGTTAGCCAAAAAATCCAAGAAAACATCTTTATTTTTCATTTATTATCCGAATATTCTGTTTACACTTATACAAGAATACAAAATGAAAACAGCTAGCGAAAATGCGTTACTGAATGTGATGGAAAGGGCTACAAAACCTTATATAGAACAAACAAAATTACAAAATTAAGTTCTCGATTAGAAGACAAAATATTTTAATATGATATTAGCCTACATTCTTCAGATTATTAAAAAAGTTACGACTATAGGTAATTATAACGAGGAGCCAAATTGTAAAAATATCAGACTTCATAATCTTATTTCAGTTGAACAAAAAGAAACGTTAAAAGACTACGTTATGAAGATTTAATTCATAATAAAGAGAACTTGCATTTTAATGTGCTACAAAATATAAGATCCTAGAGTCAAAGACGCAGAAAAAAATAGCAACAATTGATTTGTTCGGTTCTGTTTTAAAGCTGAATTTTTTCTCTTTTCTATTAAACAACCTGTAGTGGTTAAGTTTCATGAAAATAAATGGATTTAACAAAAAAACCGACGATTTTTTTCAGAAATGTGATCATTAAACTACTTTTATAAAAGTACCCTTTTAGTCATTTATAATTCACACAATATTCTACTCACTCAGATTCGACATCGTTGCGTATATTTTTTAATTAAAAGAAATGTCTACATCTGCATCTGTATGTATATGTTTTACTTTTTATTCGTACTGTTGAAATAATTTGTAAATTTTTGTATTTTACTTAGTTGTAAGAATTATGCATGTGCTCGTTTATACCATCACCGTTATTTAATGAGCCGAGGATATCCAAGCCCGATCTCATTTAAAAATACAGAAGTTGTGGAAAAAATTTAAATGGTTTAACATCTGTATACCTGTGTATATAGTTTTAATTTTTTTTTGTCAGGCGAACCACATATTTTGATCCTGCTAATGAGCCGGAGAATGATTTTTGCATAAAGTAACAGGAATTTTTACTGACTACACAATTAAGAACAGAAATCGGACCGCTGGGGTGTGACGAATTAATTTTCTTTGTGAATATTAAAGTTAAATAATCGTTATTATACTAGTTAGTGTTTATCGAATTTTATAAATAGGAAAAGGGATTACTAACAGTATTTTTCCAAGTAAAGTATATGTCGGACACGTAATTTCATTATTCATTTTATTGTTCTACATATGTTTTTTTTTTTAAATTTTCCATTTGCAATTTTCTAATCATAAGTGCACGTTTATGTAAACCAAATCTGTTTCTGTTTATCCATTCTGGTCTACTTTCTAACACAATATCAAACTGACATGTGAACTAATTTTCAATTCATTGTGGATATTAGACAGTGATGAATCATTTAAAAATGCTGTGGTAGACACATCACTGTATTAATGGCCAGTTAACTATAACTGCACTGCAGTACTCTTTCTTAAAACAGATAAATAAAAGGGGAAATCCGGAGTGTTTGTTTTAGTCACACCTCCCTGGTGTAACAATAATTGGTAATAAAAATACTCAATTGATCACACATTTTTTGTTTCATATTCATTCTCCCTGATTACGAACGGTGTTTACACTGCGTAAACCGATTTTACCGAGGAACTACATGGTTTAAATCATTCACCGTCACGACGGAATTCTTGTCTTAACTTTTACATTATTAACACTCAATGATTGGTATGCTTTTGATAACAATAGTTTTCCAGCGTAATTTATCATTGGGCGTAATTGGTTAGGTGTAGGACATGTAAGCATAATATGCACATACACGCAAAGACAACCTATTAAATTATTGCGGCTTGTGTGGGAAAGCAGTCACATTTAAGTTAATCCTTGTACGGCAATTACTTACGAGATAATTGGTTTTTGCTTTAATTGATCTGTTGTAGTTGTTTATTTCGTAATTGGTTCACATAATAATAATAAATTATGTTATAGATACAATTTTCTAATCGAATTAATACATGTATCCATTAAATGTTAGATTGAGCTTCGTAATTCTGAATCCAGTTCAAGATGAGTACCTGAAAATCAATAGGTAGGTGTTCACCTCATTAACAAGCCATAGCTATACGGTAAATTAATTATTAGTAATTGTTTAACTTGCCAACATTCTAGCAGTGTAATATTGTATTTATCTCCAACAACTTAATTTAAGTATATACATATAAAACTTGAAAGCTAGATAAATTATTAGATGATAATGTAATACAAAAATTATTGACTAAAAGGTTAGTGTTCTCATCCCCAAAAGTCGGATATAGAGTTTGACTAAATGCTGAATAGCCTTCATGAACTCTGGGAATTCTTATCGTTTTCTGTCAATAATTTTGATATCGATATTTGTTTTTTAGCTCTGACAATATCGATTTTCGATATTTCCAATATGGTATTATCGTGTTAAAAGATTATTTGTGCCATTTTAGTCTCAAAATTAAGATTTTTGTGTTAGCGTGTTAAATGTAAATAAGCAATAATTTAAGTAGTCAAAATCAAAAGAAAAGCCTTATCTTTGCAATTATTTATTAAATAAATTAAATTTATAACAAGAAGGTACGTTATATACCTAATTATGTCTTTTTATAGTAGACTGTAACTATTATTCTGAATGATTTTGTAAAAACTACTGAGTTGGAATTATAAAATAATTATCAATATTTCATTTGAAGATTTTACCAATCATATCATGTCGATACTTGATATATTCGATATCAAATTCACATTCCCGAAACCTAGTTCGGAGTAACTTTTAACCAACACTGTTCTAGACCGAATTATCGATATTTGAATATATTGATTTAGGTTCTAACATACCTATTCTTTTTTCGCGTAAATATGTATTTATTAGGAAAAATTCAATTATAATAAATGTAGATAATAAAATATATTTTCCTTAATTTTATAGTGATTTATAATTTTATATAATAGTGATCATTAATGATTAAACGTGCCGTATACCTTTTTTTGAAATAGCTACTACTGTTTGAAGTCTTTCTATATTACAATTATAGTTGACGTATCTAAACGTCACTGCTACTTCTCAAACTGCATTGTTATTATAATAACCGAAAATATTTAAATGAACAACTCAACATTTTTATAGTATCGTTTAACGTTTAATCAATAATGGTCGCTTTGTATGTATTCCATTACACTATAGTTCTGTATAGTACGTCTGTTAACATTTCTGTTACAACCCATGCAATTATGAAAAATGTAGGAAATAATTGTATGTTTTTGAATATTAGTATTTTACTCCCTTGGACTACTTATGGATCTTTCCTTTATTTGCATTTTTGAAGAATTTTTTTATCTTTTTTCTAAGTTATATATAAAGTACAAGTTATTGGAAGAATGAGCTTAATTATACTTTACAGAAAGAATACAAAATTGCGGGTTTAGTTAATTAAAACAATATTATATACTGTCATAATTCTTCGAATGTGTGCCCTGTTGCCACGACTCTAAATCTAACCATAATCTTTCAATCTACAATCGATGTACAAAAAAAAAAACCTGGGACATTCAAAATTTTATCATTATGCCTACATTAAGCTATAGAACTATATGCGGACCTGCATTCAAAAATCCAGAATTAAACTGAAATTCAAAAGCAAACTATTGCATAACGTCTCGGAGGTGGGATAACCATACGCGTAAAAGCTAATGAATCTAATATGTGTATCTAGTATGTATCACCAAAAATACTGTTTTACTTCCTAAAGAGAAATTGTAGATCACGGTAGAATTGTAAGAAGACCAGGGTTGGGGCGTGTGAAAATTACTACTGCCAATGAGGATCTTCAGTTTGCTTATTTTCTTGGACAAAACCCATTTCAGTCAATAGTGAGAGCTAAGTAAGAAACCCATTTCCCTGCACCACTAAAAACTACTCACAAGAGAGTTCGGGAGACCGAATTAAGAAATCGATCTGCGACAAAAAATTACATCTGAATACACGAGGGAGTGAGATTCTTCCATGCCCAGTCGACTGCAGAATGTTCTAAGGAGTAATGGTGCGATGGCAAAATATTAGTGTTTTTTTCTTAAATAAAATGTTTCAAACGAATATAAACTGTTTTTTATCTACTATTATAAAAAAAGTCCAATTAGTCTCTAACTAGGTAATTAAATTTCGAAAACGAATAATATAAAGGAACTGAAGTTCCATCAATGCGTCGTTCGCATGTCATAACATAACCTTTTCGTGAAAAAAACCCGATTTATACAACGTGAATTACAAATTTTTGAGTTTGTTTGTTTGTCAACTTTGTCCCAGTTTTTTTTTTGTTCACCAACTGTACATATGCCCTGTTTATACTTTTTTTATTTTCTAGAGATTTTTATTTAAACTCGAAGTTCTAGTTACAATATAATTATTATCACTGCTAACAATGTGTTGCTAAGTCGTTACTATGGAAGTTTTTTCTCTGGATAAAAAGTAGGGTGTAGTGAATTTATTAATTTGAGATTAGGCATGCACGTTGTACTTTCTTCTTATGCGAGAAAAAAATGTGAAATACATTATTTGCGATTCCAAGGTTGATTTACACTTTGTTACCACTCAATTAACTTAATGAGCTAAGCGAGTTTATAAATGTTGCTGATACGAAAGGAAATTGGTAAATAAGGTATGTGAATATGGAAAGAATTGGAAATTTAAAAAAAGTTAAAAACATATGCCTACTGTTCCAAGTGTGTTCATGTTTTTTTTTTTTTTTTGACAAAATCGAATAGTTTCTCGTAAAATTTGTTTCCATTGACACTGTCTTTTAATTGTGGCCTAAGCTTTTTAAATGGGGAAAAAATTCTTATGTTACGCAAATGAAAGCATTATTCTAGAAGTAAAAGTAATCGAGATAGCAGAGATTTTGGGGATTAATACCGATGTGTTTTGATTCAAGTAATAATTGTAGAGAAAACAAGAGATTGTTGCACATTGATGCAGCTGTTCACAAGGCGTATATTTTTAGTGTGTTTTCACAGAGGAGTGTCATCCTCTACTGGCCAAATCAAGCCCTGTGTGATTATTTATAACTTAAAAACTGAAAAGAAGTAAAGGAGGTAAGTAAAAGGTTTTCAGTCCAAGAAACGGGAAAGTTCACAGTGGAAGGCTACTTTGAAAACAAGACAAAATCTTTTATTTTGACGGTTTTAAGTGCGTTAATTTCAAAACCGAAAAAATACAATTGAAATCCGAAAAAAACAAACAAATGGGAGTCCCTTAAAAATTGTGACGTTAGTTTTTTGTGAATAATTGCCGGACAGTGTTGGTACATCTGGCTTCTAAAATCCTATTTTTTTCCATTACGATATCAGTAACATGTCATTTCGAAAATAAATTGTTATGTGAAAACTGGATTTATATTTGAAAGTTATTATTGAGCTCTTTAAAATGTTATTGAAATAAACGAAAATATAGGTAGTTAACAATGACATTAATACCATCGAACTTATTCTGTTTCTTTTGCAGAATAACGCATTAATTTATTTTTTAGGTAACATCAATGTCAAAACATTGAGTGAATTATAGCACTCTGATTAAAAATATAAAGATGTCTCAAAAACAATTGTTTATAAATAAATGGCAAAAATTTATATCAGTGTCTTCGAAATTACGTTCCGAAAATGTAATAATATATGGGGTATGTTATTTAAAAAACCAAAATTAATTTCATTGGCGGCAAAAATGGAAATGATAGCAAACTGACATCTATATCAAATTATGACATCATATTAACTAGAATAAATTTTACGTTTTTATTGCAAAGTGTAAAAGAGTGTACATGAAATCGTGGTAACCCGGTCTGCAAATATGTTATACCACTGAAATGATGACGTCAGTCGAGATTTTGAAAACTGGAATTATTGGTGCTACTTAAAATTGTGAGTTGCCTTTAGTTGTCTCATTATGTAAACAACATTTATAGAGACCTCGTGTTTTTAAAAGACTGATTGTTTTAAATTTAAATATATTTAAAGATTATTATTATTATTATTTTATATATGAAGGAGTTATAAAAACAAAACAAGTACTTTGCTTAATGAAATATCTTTTTTACCTAAAAAATTGACTTCATACTAGCTATGAATTATTAATACTGCTTCTTCGGATATGAATAAAATCATTAGATTAGAATAAAGATCATGTTTGGATTTTAAATTTTTTATATTAAGACCATAACGTCATAATATTCATTACCTAATCTTGTAAGAACATCATTAATCATACTAATGTGGATAATAGTACCCCTATTTATATACAAAGATGTGTAAAGTAAAATGTCAGTGAGTACTTCAGTTGATTTCAGCATTCGATTTTAAATTTGTATGGCATGGGAAGAAGTTAAAACACTCTCATGAAATATGTTTCATTAAATTTTAAGCAGTTTTAAACAAGTGTTATTTTTTGTGTTTTACAGAAAAAATGTTGAATCGTTGATTCATACAGTGTTGAAATAGTTTAAACGTCAAAAATTCGAATTAAATGTGTATTAAAAGAAGTTTAACAAACCGGAATAACCATCTAGATCAAGTTTATTTCTATTAAACATGAACCAATATCACAATTTTTGTGAAAATATACTTGTGTGCTAACAAAAAAAATTCTGATAACAGATTTAAATATATTAAATTTGTTTGGATACCACTTTATTATTTTTGTAAGAATTCTTAACTTGGATTTCTAACTTTTCTAATCGTGTTTGGAGAATATTAACTTTTCACCTTTTGAATAAAATATACATATATAAACAATAAACTGAACATTAATAACTTCGCAACTAAAAAAAAATAATAAAAAATCAATGAAATATGACCTTAACCCTTAACTCAGACATAACTTTTTTTTTCATAATAGGAAAATTAGTTGATCTTTGTTGTTCTAAATTTTTATTTGGAATTTTCAGATTGTTTATACAAATACGCGCATTCTATAAATTAAATGGATTATTTATGGTAAGATATAACATGCGATCAAAAATAAATTACCTCTAGTTACTACTTAATGCTAATTTATTTTTGAAACGCATGTCTTGGATAGCGTCGTGTGTCAACTGTCAACGAAAATGATTTTATTTGTGACAAAGTGAGATATACGAAGGGACATCAAAGCAAAGGTTAATTTCAGTTTGTTGAAATAAAACACGAATTGAAGTCTCGGGTGCCTCTCTAATTAAATTTCTAATGTTTTCAATAGCCTCATTTGTGCGTATATTTGGTCATCCACAATCTTCTTCTTCATCAATACTTTCTGTTTCGCGGAACAATGTTATACAATAATTAATAGTTGATTGAAAAATGGTCATATTGAAAACAACTTCCGAAAATTCATATCGAAACTCTTCAAGGCAATTTGGAATATTCTGCTGCCACACAGCATCAATTTTGTGCCCATTTCGAAAGTAAAATTCGAGTATGAACGTTTTCTGCTCTTGTAAAAAAGCCATAATTGTAAATTGAGGTTAGGTTCGCTAACATCAAAAAAAAGTCACTAAAACTGATCCAGTAAAACTGGTTTAGTCCTGAAAAGAACTTATTTTGTTTTAATACAAAAGTGAATTTTCCAAGAAGACAATTTCCAACATTTTTTGTAAATAAATTAATACTTAAATAACTGATGTTTATTTATTCGCTAAATTAACAAGGTTAACGGAAGAAATTAATCTTTTATTTGCATTAGCCTCATTTCATGTCGATCTAACCTCACTTTTTCATAAATAAAATTGTTCTCGTTGACCGTTGACACACGACGCTGTGCAGGACATGCGTTCCAAAAACAAATTAGCATCGAGTGGTAACTTGAGATAATTTATTTTTTATTGCAGGCGATTATATATTAATAGGTAAATAAAGAAGTGTAAGTAAAATAACATGCGATTAAAAATAAAATATCTCTAGTTACCACTTGATGCGGCAATGATTTTTTGTCGTATGTCGTATTTTTCACCAGTCAACAATTAATAAAGTGAGGTTAGGTTAAAACTTTCTAAAATTACTCTTTAAAGTAACTATCGTGAAAACTGATTCAATAAAACTTGTTTAGTTTTCAAAATAACTTATTTTGTTTAAACTTAAGAATGAATTTTTAACAGAGAAGCGGAGGACGATAGACTTAATCACATTACAGATGACAGATTAGGATGAAATTTGAATGGTAACTAGAATGGTAACTAGAGGTAATTTATTTTTGATCGCAAGTTAGGTATCACCGTTAAGGTGAATTGTAAAACTGTATAAGGGAGATAAAAGTTATTTATTGATGAAGTTACTCACCTTTAACAAGTAGGTAACTTGTTAATTTTTCAGTCACTTTTTATTAAAATAAATGTAATAAAATTCATGCGAAAAATATAGTAAACATTATATTTTAAATAATTTGAAATAATAATAAAGTAAATGGTTTAAATATGTCATTGCTATCTTGTGAGAATATATAAAAATCTATAGGGTGGCGCATTTGAAAAGTGCATCAAGTCGTTTTAGACTTTTTAATAGACGAAGATGCCGCAAGAAAGGGATATGCTCTCTTATGTCAGAATTTCAAATTTGTCAAATATTGCCATTTTCTGTTCATATTAATAAAAAGCTTCTCGTCCTTTATTTAGTGTCTCAATTTTATTTCGTTTAAACTATGATGGGGTACATTGTATTTTTCGTTTGTCATTGACGTCTGCCAAAAATTGTAAACATACCTCATTTTATTCAATTGTTTTCAAAGGCGACTTAATGCACTTTTTAAATGAACACCCGTTACATAACTATACAGATAGTGTCTGAATTGGCTAGAAGCTTTAGAAATTTCAGCATGACAGAGCAAATGAGGTTTAGTAGTTTTTTGAAAGTCAGCTTGATGCAGTGTTTTCTTAATCACTCTGTGAGAAGTCTTTACTTTTTATGTATATAAATAATTATTCCATTTTGCCTTCATAATTTAATATTATTTTAACGTGAAGAACTTGTTCGTTAATGCAAATCTTGCATTATAAAGTGACTTAATATTTATATTTTCTATGCGTCACACAATGAGTGCACGAATTTCTTCATAAAAGGCGTTAATAATGAATTTTGCGTCATAATAAAGCTATTGTAGAAAAGCGATCTCAGTTCTCAGTTGGGTTACGCGGTGTTAAGAAGTGGCAGCATTGAAGAGAAACCCTCTCATTGTTCTTCTCAATCTTACAGTTGTTAATGGCTGCCATTAATCAAAGTGATAATAAATATACGGTTAAAAATATCTACTAAAGATTTTTACCAACCGTGTAAGTGTAACGAAATTCATGAAGTTTTTTTATACTGTTTTTGTACAACTCAACGTTGAGGGATTATTTCACACCAAACTTATTAGCTCATATGATCTTTTTTATTTTTCATGAACATCATTGAAATAATATCTTTGTAGAGGTAAATAGAAATGCATATTTTTAAATCTTCATTTATTTGTAATTAAGTATAGGTTAAATTTTAATATTTTTTGAAATCAACTCTGAATTGAAACTATGTATATACACATACATATGTGTAGTAAACGTCATTGAAAGCAACTTTTAAGACTGTTTGACAAAGTTAAAAATAAAATACACAAAAATACAAAAAATATAACATGAATTCGCCAAAATAGTAAGGGCTTTTATTATGATGTCAAACTGTCAGACGTTCTTCAAAGTACGCTCATTTCATTTGTCATCTGCTTAGTAGTGACTTCTTTATTTAGAATTTTAATTAGGAATTTTTTGACAACGATTATGACTACCCGCCTAAATTTACTTTATTTAAATCTATATTCAGATTCTCAACACTCGAATTCTAGCATTTACATCGTTGAATTGTATCATTTTTAATCTATTGG
Organism: Asbolus verrucosus; assembly: GCA_004193795.1. Taxonomy (NCBI): domain Eukaryota; kingdom Metazoa; phylum Arthropoda; class Insecta; order Coleoptera; family Tenebrionidae; genus Asbolus; species Asbolus verrucosus. Next base: position 2,801 of record QDEB01117379.1, on the reverse strand, counting down.
CACATTTACATAAGCAGGTATAAGAAATACTGCATTATTTCTGATTATAAAAGATTTGGTTGTTAATCTGAAAATATTTAATGATAAATGTACTTTTTTTAAGTCACCTGGTGACCTAAATTTCTTTCCAATTTATTAATAAATTTAAAACACAATATATGAAAGATTAATAAATATAAAGATTAAAATTATTAGTGGATTATAAAAAAAAATGTGTGACTACAATTATCTACAAAATTAACAATTTTTAGTGAAACATTTTCTCATTCAATTTCTCCCGGATTACTGTTAAGTAACACTAACCACTTTCATTCACACTAATTTATTTGTTTTCAGATAATTTTTTTCTAATTATTATACACATGTTTGTGACTTAACAGTTTCTTTTACCTGTTTATTGATTGTGAGTAGAGTCTAGATAAGAAAGTTTTGGTAAAAGAATTGATACAGATGATAAAAATGATACAGAATTTTTATTTTAGAAAATTAAATTTTTTCATAGTATTCTTAAATTGAAAGTTTAGAAAAACATCAAAATAATAATTTATCAGAGTTAAAAAATGGGGTTCTTGAGCAACGTTTATTAAAAAAATAATAATTAAATAGATCTACTACAACTGGTAAGTGAAATGTTGACAATTGGCTTTGAGATAACTAACGATATTAGAATTAATTCTTAAAAATTTTTATTATGTATTTAGAGTATATTGCGATCATTTATGTAAACTTCTACATTTCTGTTTAGACACAACTTGGGCCTTTATTATGTACTAGGAGAAAGTAAATCTTAAAAGGGGTACGTTTCGAAAAATACGGAGTCAAAAATTAAATTTAATGACGACCTTCTATCGGCCTACAATATATATCTGGAACGTAGGTATCGGGATAAATCTGTTACTTAATTTTAAAACCAGCCCTAATACTTTTTCAACTAACTACATCCTTGGATTTTTAGATATATCATCAAAAATTTGCAATTTTGTTTTTTGTTTTTTTTTAATTTCTTTTGTCAGTTTTGGGAAAATGGAAATTTTACATTCAACTGAACTGCAATGAGATAGTGTTGAATGACTAATGTCGGTATTCTAAATATATAGATAGACTGCATTTATTACTCTGAAGGACCCATAAGTTAGAATTATATATACATATATATTTGTGTGATTTTTTTTAGAGTTAGAAAAATTTTAATGTAAAGAAAAATGTGAAAATTTTTGCTTTTCAGGATTTTCTATTTATTTCAACCTTAAAAAAGATAGTAAGTGCAAGCTCTACGAGATTATTTAATTTTAGATGAAAAATGACGGAAACAGAATATAAAAATAACTTGTATGTTAAAAAATCAACTAATTATTGTGGACGGAAACAATTAATTTTACTGATATTTTAGAATTTCTTTGTTGAAATAACTAATATTGCCGAATTTTACATATATATTGTTTAATATTGTTTAAAATTTTCGAAATTTCAGTTTTGTTAGAAGTAGATGATTAAAAAAAAATCTAATTTTCATCCATGACAATTAAATTATTTTGTAATAATCATGTCTACTTTTTCATAAGTAAAATTTTGATGAATGTTTGATGAAGATTTTTTCTGTTTTTAACGGAATTAAAACAATCAAAAATCAAATAAAATTCTGTATGTCAGAATATCTGTCAAAAAGCTATTGTGTCTAAACCTTGGCTGCTAGAAGATTTTAAAGATACTGAATAATAGGCAAAACATTTTTACAATTTGTTAAGTAAATTTTTTTTTATGGTAAATTTTAAAAAGTAATGTGAGAATTTTTGTACTTTATTTTACTTTTGTACTTCATTTAACCAATAGAAATCCACTATTATTTTTCTTTCATAATGGAAATAAAGGATGCCATGTAGTTTTATTGTCTTTACGCAAAAAAAGGCATTCCTACGCATACAATATAGAAAAATTTATGGTAACTTGCTATTATTAGTGATTTATTTGATAAAGTAAGTCAGATTTTGTAAGTCATAAAATTACGCGGGGAACTTCATTTACAGATCTTCATCTACTTTTCATATACATAAGCACACATTACTACGCACCCAGTAGAGCATTATGTGGTTTATTGTATGTAATGAAGTGAAGATACTTGGAATGCCATCTTATTGTTAGATAATTATCAGAAATGAATAGTTGCACTCGTCACATTCATACCACTTCTCCCTTGCACAATAGTACAAGAATTAATAATGTATACAAGGAATTTAATAATTCAATAACAGCAAAAATGTTAAACTTGTCCAAACCAATGCCATTTGTTGTAATATCATTTGAATATTTTGTTACTGATATTTCAACGGACTGTAAAAGCGAATTTTTATTATTAATTAATTAATTAGTTAAATGAAATCAAGTGTGAAATCGCAGAAATATGCGTTTCCAATGTGAATGAAAATTTTGACAAATATTTACAGAAAGTGAAGATTTGGCAGAAATTATAATTTGATACTGACGAAAAACGAGTCGTTTTTTTAATTAACATATTCACTGCTTTGAAATAATCCATTTCAATTAATTTACATAAAATAGTGCTTATTTCAAAAATGTCTTTCAGTTTGTTCAGTTTTATTGTCATATAGTTAATCTGATGACATTTTTTGTCTCAAAATATTTTCGAAATTACTCAATCTGAATGAAATATTGCATATAAACCAGTATAACGTATGTAACAAAAGTTTTGAGAAAATTTTTCATATTATTTTTTTCCTAATAAAAATAAAGCAATCAACTTCCTATTAGATATTAACTTTCCTCTACAGTTTGACAATAAATTT